>JAECUM010096257.1:0-20479 GCA_016617855.1 Megalonaias nervosa
TTTTAATCGTCCTTGTTTGTCCTGAAAAACGACGACTTCATTTTGATCCACACTCGTTATATTTAATAAATCATCGATTTCATTTCTGAGCTGATCAATGGTTGCATATTTAGATAAATCGACCTTCTGAGTTTTACCTGAGGATCTTCCGTAAATATCTACCATTATATTTACTGATATCAGTTTAAATATTATGACGTAGTGTAGTGAACGCGTGTACGACTTTATGAGGCGGTGTTGTTGATTTTGATACAGCATCAAGCATAGCGAGGGTTTCACGGCCGCATATTGGAGGATCAGTTATTTTTTGTGTCGGTAGCGTTGAATACCAGATTGGAGCGGTATTATTACTGACATAATGAAGAAATTCTTTCGGTGGTGCTAATCCATACGAATCGAAATAAATAATTCCACGTGGATCAATTGCATATGCGACCCAGTGCGTGCCTGGGCCAGAATTTTTATCGAGATTAATAATACCGGTTTCATGTTGCATTGCAACGGTAGGTAATTGATCGCGCTTAAAAACACCTCTGAAATTTTTTATTTTTAATTGCTTAGCAGCATTAAGTAAATCAAAATTGGACATAGGTGTTATTAGTAAACTGTCCCTGGTAATCTTAGACCCTTTCCGTACCAGTGTGGAGTCCCTGGTAATCTTAAACCCTTTCCGTACCAGTGTGGAGTCCCTGGCAATCTTAGACCCTTTCCTTTTTTTTTGATTCCTTTTCCGGTTGCTTTCTTTAACGCCATTCCAGCAGCTGTTCCAACAGCACCTAGCGCAGCTGCTTTTGCAACAGCTGGTGCTGCAGCTACTATTAATGCTGGTATTGCTGCAAGAAGTGGAAATATACCACCCGTTTTAGCGATGTCTTTGATGGCGCCCGCAGAAAGATTAAGTTTGACGCCTTTATTTGATTTTTTAGCGTCGTTGAAGTTTTTGAACTGACGCTCGGTCAACGATAGTTTATTTGCACCGGTCATTTGTTCTCGCTTTAGTGATATTTTTATTCCACAATTATTTTTTGATGCTGATTGCAGCTTTTTAATCTGACCAGGAGTCAGACTCACACTAACGTGATGATATGACATTATAATTATTATGAACGATCTAATTACATGTTTAGAAAATATTTTACATATTTTCTACTGGAGCATCAATAACTCTCATTCGCCCACCAACACCTTCGAGTAACATCGATTTATCGCTGAGTATAACTGCAATTGCTCTGTAATTTGCAATAACTCCAACATCTCTATTAACACGAGCTCGAAAATGAATATCTACAACAGATTGTCTTGTTAAATCTAAATGTTCTAGCGAAAAGTAATAAATCGGATACAGCGTTGTAAAATCTAACTGAGATATTTGTAAACCAGTATCAACATTTTGATCACGTCCCATGAATGTCATTAATCGATGATATACACGTGCTACATGATTTTGATCGAAATTCAGTAATATATCCTCGGATGGTTCTTGGTGTCCATTTATCCTTAATGAAACCTCAGAAACACCAAGATTGTCAAATATCATAATACTAAAATTTTGATTGTTTATTCGTGTAATATCTTGGAACGCAATAAATATATATGTCTTGGTGCAGAAACACCTTGCTGTGATGCTATCTGCCATGTAAATAAACCATCAATTGCACTCTGAACAGCATCTGTGGTCATTGTTAACCATGACAACGTTGATTTACCGCCTTGACTCATAAAAGATAACAACCGGCCATCTTCGGATATTGACGGAGTCATCACTGGCATCCACAGGGAAAGTTTTGTTAATATTACTATACCAGGATCAGTACCGGGGGGTCGCCAGATTGCATCATTATCATCGCCTTTTCGTACTAGTACAACTGTGTGTTTGGCTTCGAAAATGACTTTTCTGACATTTCTACAGAATCCAAAAATATGTGACAGTGGAATTGCACATGAAAATCTTCTCCTATCGCCTCTTAACATTGCTCGACGTGATCTAAATCCTAAGTTGAAATCTGGATCTACATTAATAATCATATTTTGTACGTCTGCGACGGCGTTTCTGGCAAAGTTCTGTGGTCGTCCTATATCATATTGTTGGTACTCTGGAGAATTAGAAATATCTTTTACAAACATCATTGATGGACCAGCTGATCTCGAATAATCATCGCTGTATCTTGCAAGACCCAATATCGTCGTGGCGACGTCGACGTCTTTCTGAATTGATTCAATATTTTTTCCGTCAATCATGTACGTAGCGCTATCAAATAACGACATAATACCATTATTAACAAAACCAACACTATCATCAGCGGCGTATGCTACTGGTGCTGCAGGAACAGCGTTATTTAAAATTTCACCTTCAACTTCGATAAATGCTTCAGCGGGTAAGAAATATCTACTTGTATCTTGAACCTGTAGTTCGATTCTTCCACGCTGATTTGGAATTCGTGCGTCGTAAGAATAATATTGATAATCGCGCACAGACTCATCTTTGAGAACTGGTGCATCCATGTCAAACGCGGGGTCAGATACGCGCTTAAACATCTTTATTATTATCGTCTTCGTCTAACTCGAAGACCACTTCCTGCTATCAGACTAGCGGTTATATTTTTTTCCTTTTCCGACATCAGGATATCAGCTAACTCCGCTAGTTTTTGATTAGCTGCTTGATTTATTATTTTACTTACACTTGCGGGCATCACTTCAGTGCTAGGTAATTTCACAGGTCGGGTCGGTCTGCGTATTAATCGTGATAATCTATCTTTAATTGCTGAAAACGCTTTGCTAGCGAGATTACCAACAGCGCTTACACCTTTTTCACGAACAACATCAATAGCTTTCATTCCTAGTTGCTTTGCAATCGGTATTGCTTTTGGGGCTATCCTTCTAAACAGACCCTGAATAACATCACCTAATCCATCTCCGTAGGTTGCTCTGTATACAGGTAATCGAGAGTTTATTACCCTGCCCATGGTAGGTCCACGAGTATTGTGTATGATCATTTTATTATTAAGTGATTTTATCACTAATTACATACTTAATCACTATAATAATCGTCACTGATTTCATTAATGAGAGATCGATACACATTAATATCCATGATGCCACCACTAAATAATCGTTTGCAAATAGCAGCTGCTTCATTAATGATTTCTGGGGAATTATTACCAGCTCGTTTTCCTCCGATGAGAATTTCTAATCGATCGACATCAGCAAGAACGTTATTGGGACAAGTAATAAGACCACTTCCTAAACCACTTCCAGTTGCGCCAGGAGCGTCTTGATCTTCTTCTCTTGTTTGGACTAGTTTTAATCTTTTTCTTGTTGTATTTGTCTCAATCTATTGTATTTTTTCATTTCTTCTTGTCCTTGTTCTTGTTCTCGTTTTATTTTTTCTCGTCGTTGTTGTTCTCGTTGTTGTTCTCGTTGTTGTTCTCGTTTTATTTTTTCTCGTCGTTCTTGTTCTCGTTGTTGTAGCTCTTGTTGTAATTGTTGTGCTCGTTGTGGTGGTGTTTTTTGTTGTTGTCGTTCTTGTTGTTGTTTCATTATTTGTTTTTGTTGTTCTAGCGGTAATTGTATGAAGGCAATATAATTATCTATTGCATAAATATACTCGATATATTTTGGATCATTATTTCTAGCCTGATCAGTTTTATGGTGTATACGAAATATCCATTTGTACCAATCATCACGACCTACAGATTTATCAGCATATTCAGGTTTTAAAAACTGTCCTCGATCATTATAACTTCTCACAGCAAGTATAGCTAAATCTACTACATTTTTAGTTTTTTCAATATAATAAATAGCATCTTCGATAAATTTGTCAATCAACGCAACTCTTCCCCTCGCTTCTTGTTCTTCTGGTTCTTCTGGTTCTTCTGGTTCTTGTATACGACCCTTTATGTCACCTATTTCACCACGAACTTGTTCAATACCTTCAAGAATTTCCGGAACTGGCATCGCAGCAGCTATTTCAGCTGGAAGTTCACGTAAAATTTTTTTTGTCTTTTTTGTTCTTCTTGCTATTTTTTCAGTTCCTTCTGCTATTTTTCCAGTTCCTTCTGCTATTTTTCCAGTTACTTCAGCGGTTTTCTCTAACACAGGTTGAATACCTTTAGTGGTCTCAGTGATAGGTTTAAATAATTTTTTTGTATCCTCTTCAGATTCAACTTGAGATTCCTGACGCGATTGTAGTTGTTGCTTAACAGAATCACGAACGGGTAGATATTTTTTAATTGCCTCTAGTCGCTCTCGAGCTAATTTAGCTGAGTGTGGTTCTCCAATACTCATTATTGATAATATTTATAATGGCTGTTTAATTTATAGCAGCAGTAGAGCTGTTGAAGGACATAAGCACGTGACCAGATTGTGAAAAAATCTGGTCAATTAAAGAAGTTTTCATTATTAAGACAAAAATGTTTTTTTTCTTCAGGGAACCCTTAATTTTCAAAAATAAGGTCTCTACAAAGTTGTAGGGTCCAGCTCTACTGCTGCTCGAGGTAATGACTGAATGTATGATGATGTAAATATTGGATGTATGATGATGTACAGATTGGATGTATGATGATGTAGAGATTGGATGCATGATGATGAATGTATGATGATATAAAGATTTGATGTATGAGGATGGAAAGACTGAATATATGATGATGTAAGGATTGAATGTATGATGATGTAAAGATTGAATTTATGATGATAAAAACATTGAATGTATGATGATGTAAAAAGATTGAATGTATGATGATGTAAACATTGAATGTATGATGGTGAATGTATGATGATGTAAAGAGTAGATGCATGATGATGTTAAGGTTGAATGTATGATGATGTAAACCTTGAAGGTATGATGATTGATGTATGATGATGTCAAGAGTGAATGTATGATGATGTAGGGATTGGATGCATGGTGATGTAAGATTGGATGTATGATGATGTAAAGATTGAATGTATGACGATGTAAAGATTGAATGTATGATGATGTAAACAATGGATGAATGATGATGTGAAGATTGAATGTATGATGATGTAAAGATTAGATGAATTATGATGTAGAGATTGAATGTATTATGATGTAAAGATTGGATGTATGATGATGTAAAGATTGAATGCTTGAACATGTAAAGATTGGATGAATGATGATGTAAACATTGAATGTATAATGATGGAAAGATTAAATGTATGATGGTGAATGGATTGAATGTATGATGATGCAAAGATTGAATGTGTGATTATGTAAAGATTGAATGTGTGCTGATGTAAAGATTTGACGTATGATGATATAAGCATTGAATGTATGATGATGTAAAGATTGAATGTATGATGAGGTAATGACTGAATGTATCATGATGTAAATATTGGATGCATGATGATGTAAAGGTTGGATGTATGATGAAGTAAAGATTCGATGTATGATGAAGAATGTACGACGATATATAGATTTCATGTATGATGATTTAAAGATTGAATGTATGATGGTGTAATGATTGAGTGTATCATGATGTAAACATTGAATTCATGCTGGTGTAAAGATTGGATGCACGATGATGTAAAGATTGGATGTATTATGATGTAAAGATTGGATGTATTATGATGTAAAGATTGGATGTATTATGATGTAATGATTAAATGTATGATGATGTAAAGATTGGATGCATCATGATGTAAAGACTGAATGTGTGATGATGTAATGATTTAATGTATGATGATGTAAACATTGAATGCATGATGGTATAATGATTGGGTGTATGATAATGTAAAGACAGGATGTGTAATGATCTAAAGATTGAATGTGTGATGATTTAAAGATTGAATGTATGGTGATGTAAAAACTGGATCATTGATGATGAAAAGATTGGATGTATCATGATATAATCATTGGAGGTATGATGATGTAAAACTTGGTTGTCTGATGATATAAAGATTGGATGTATAATGACACAAATATTGGACGTATGATGATGTAAAGATTGAATATATGATGATGTAAACATTGACTGTATGATAATGTAAAAACTGAATGTATGATGATGTAAAGATTGGAAGTGTGATGACGTCAAGATTGAGTGTATGGTGAGGAAAAGATTGAATGTATGATGATGTAAAGATTGGATGTGTAATGATATCCAAATTGAAATTATGATGATGCATAGATTGAATGTATGATGATGTAAAGATTGAATGTACGATGAAGTACAGCTTCATATATCGTGATGTAAAGATTTGATGTAGGTTAATATAAAGATTGGATGTATGATGATGAGTGTATGATGATGTAAAGATTGAATGTATGATGAGGTAAACATTGAATGTATGATGATGAAAAGATTGGATGTATGATGATGTAAAGAGTGATTGTATGATGATGTAAACATTGGATGTATGATGATGAAAAGATTTGATGTATTATGATGTAAATCTTGGATGTATGATGATGAAAAGATTGGATGTAGGTTGATGTAAGGATTGAATGTATAATGATGAAAAGATTGGATATATGAGGATGTAGAGATAGAATATATGATGAGGTAAAGATTAGATGTATGGTGATACAAACATTGAATGTATAATGATGTAAAGATTGAATGTATGATGATGTAAAGATTGAATGAATGATGATGTAAAGATTGGATGTATCAGGATATAAAGATTGAATGTATGATGATGTAAGGATTGGCTGTATGATTATACAAAGATTGGATGTATAATGATGTAACGCTTGGATGTATGATGATGTAAACATTGAATGTATGATGATGTTTAAATTGAATGTATGATGATGTAAAGATTGAATGTATGATGATACAAACATTAGATGTATGATGATGTAAAAAAGAACGTGTGATGATGTAAAGATTGAATGTGTGATGATATAAAGTTTGAATGTAGGATTATGTAATGATTAACTATATGATGATGTAAAGACTAAATATGTGATGATGGAAAGATTGAATGTGTGATGATGAATGTATGATGATGAAAAGATTGAATTGATGATGATGTAAAGGTTCAACGTATGATGTAAAAATTGAATTGATGATGATGTAAAGGTTGAACGTATGATGAAAAGATTGAATTGAAGATGATGTAAAGATTGAACTGATGATGATGAATGTATGATGATTGAAAGATTGAATGTATGGTGAGGCAAAGATTGAATGCATGATGATGTAAAGTTTGGATGTGTAATGATGTAAAGATTGGATGAATGATGATTTAAAGATTGGATGTATGATGTAAAGATTGAATGTATGATGATGTGAAGATTGAATGTATGTTGATGGATGTATGATGATATAATGATTGGATTTATAATGATGTAAACATTGAATGTATGATGATGTAAATATTGGATGTATAATGATGTAAAGTTTGAATATATGATGATGTAAAGATTGAATGGATGCTGATGGATCAATGATGATATAAAGATTGAATGTAAGATGATGTAAACATTAAATGTATGATCATGTAAAGATTGGATGTATGATCATGTAAAGTTTGAATGTATGATGAAATAGAGATTGAGTGTATGAGGATGTTAAAATTGGATGAATAATGATGTAAAGATTGGATGTATGATGATGGATGTTTGATGAAATAAAGATTGGATGTATAATGATGTAAAGATTGAATCTATGATGATGTAAACATTGAATGTATGATGATGTTAAGATTGGATATATGATGATGTAAAGATTGGATGTATGATGATGTAAAGATTGAATGTATGATGATGGATGTAGGATGATTTAATGATTGGATGTATAATGATGTAAACATTGAATGTATTATAATGTAAAGTTTGGATGTATGATGATGTAAGCTTTGAATGTATGATGATGTAAACATTGAACGTATGCTGTTGTAAACATTCGATGTATGTTGTCATAAAGATTGGATGTATGATGATGGATATATGATGATGTAAAGATTGGATGTATGATGATGTAAGGATTGGATGTGTGATGATTTAAAGATTGGATGTACGATGATGTAGAGATTGAATGTATGATGATGTAAGGTTTGGATTTATGATGATGTAGAGATTGAATTTATGGTGATGTAAAGATTGAATGTATGATGATGTAAACTTTAAATGAACGTTGAAGTAAAGATTGAATGTATAATGATGTAAAGGTTGGATCTGTGATGATGTAAAGATTGGATGTATGATGATATACAAATTGAATATATGATGATGTAAAGATTGGATGTATGATGATGTAAAGATTGAAGATATGCTGATGTAAAGCTTGGATGTATCATGATGTAAAGATTGGATGTATGATGATGTAAGGATTGGATGTATGATGATGTAAAGATTGGATGTATGATGATGTAAACTCTGAATGTATGATGATGTAAAGATTGGATGTTTGATGATGTAAACATTGAATGCATGATGATGTAAAGATTGAATGTATGATGATGTAAACATTGAATGTATGATGATGCAAACATTGAATGTATGATGATGTAAACATTGAATGTATGATGATGTAAACATTGAATGTATGATGATGTACAGATTGGATGTATGATGATGTAAACATTGAAAGCATGATGATGCAATGATTGGATGTATGATGATGTAAACATTGAATGCATGATGATGTAAAGAATGAATGTATGATGATGTAAACATTGAATGTATGATGATGTAAACATTGAATGTATGATGATGTAAACATTGAATGCATGATGATGTAAAGATTGGATGTATGATGATGTAAACATTGAATGCATGATGATGTAAACATTGAATGCATGATGATGTAAACATTGAATGTATGATGATGTAAACATTGAATGCATGATGATATAAAGATTGGATGTTTGATGATGTAAACTCTGAATGTATGATGATGTAAAGATTGGATGTATGATGATGTAAACATTGACAGCATGATGATGAAAAGATTGGATATATGATGATCTAAACATTGAATGCATGATGATGTAAAGATTGAATGTATGATGATGTAAACATTGACTGCATGATGGTGCAAAGATTGGATGTATGATGATGTAAACATTGAATGCATGATGATGTAAAGTTTGGATGTATGATGATGTAAACATTGAATGCATGATGATGTAACCATTGAATGTATGATGAAATAAGCATTGAATGTATGATGATGTAAACATTGAATGCTTGATGATGTAAAGATTGGATGTATGATGATGTAAACATTGAATGCATGATGATGCACAGATTGGATGTATCATGATGTAAACATTGAATGCATGATCATGTAAAGAAAGGATGAATGATGATATAAACATTGAATGTATGATGATGTAAGCATTGGATGTATGGTGATGTAAACATTGAATGCATGATGATGTAAAGATTGGATGTATGATGATGGAAACATTGAATGCATGATGGTGTAAAGATTGGATGCACGATGATGTAAAGATTGGATGTATTATGATGTAAAGATTGGATGTATTATGATGTAAAGATTGGATGTATTATGATGTAATGATTAAATGTATGATGATGTAAAGATTGGATGCATCACGATGTAAAGACTGAATGTGTGATGATGTAATGATTTAATGTATGATGATGTAAACATTGAATGCATGATGGTATAATGATTGGGTGTATGATAATGTAAAGACAGGATGTGTAATGATCTAAAGATTGAATGTGTGATGATTTAAAGATTGAATGTATGGTGATGTAAAAACTGGATCATTGATGATGAAAAGATTGGATGTATCATGATATAATCATTGGAGGTATGATGATGTAAAACTTGGTTGTCTGATGATATAAAGATTGGATGTATAATGACACAAATATTGGACGTATGATGATGTAAAGATTGAATATATGATGATGTAAACATTGACTGTATGATAATGTAAAAACTGAATGTATGATGATGTAAAGATTGGAAGTGTGATGACGTCAAGATTGAGTGTATGGTGAGGAAAAGATTGAATGTATGATGATGTAAAGATTGGATGTGTAATGATATCCAAATTGAAATTATGATGATGCATAGATTGAATGTATGATGATGTAAAGATTGAATGTACGATGAAGTACAGCTTCATATATCGTGATGTAAAGATTTGATGTAGGTTAATATAAAGATTGGATGTATGATGATGAGTGTATGATGATGTAAAGATTGAATGTATGATGAGGTAAACATTGAATGTATGATGATGAAAAGATTGGATGTATGATGATGTAAAGAGTGATTGTATGATGATGTAAATATTGGATGTATGATGATGAAAAGATTTGATGTATTATGATGTAAATCTTGGATGTATGATGATGAAAAGATTGGATGTAGGTTGATGTAAGGATTGAATGTATAATGATGAAAAGATTGGATATATGAGGATGTAGAGATAGAATATATGATGAGGTAAAGATTAGATGTATGGTGATACAAACATTGAATGTATAATGATGTAAAGATTGAATGTATGATGATGTAAAGATTGAATGAATGATGATGTAAAGATTGGATGTATCAGGATATAAAGATTGAATGTATGATGATGTAAGGATTGGCTGTATGATTATACAAAGATTGGATGTATAATGATGTAACGCTTGGATGTATGATGATGTAAACATTGAATGTATGATGATGTTTAAATTGAATGTATGATGATGTAAAGATTGAATGTATGATGATACAAACATTAGATGTATGATGATGTAAAAAAGAACGTGTGATGATGTAAAGATTGAATGTGTGATGATATAAAGTTTGAATGTAGGATTATGTAATGATTAACTATATGATGATGTAAAGACTAAATATGTGATGATGGAAAGATTGAATGTGTGATGATGAATGTATGATGATGAAAAGATTGAATTGATGATGATGTAAAGGTTCAACGTATGATGTAAAAATTGAATTGATGATGATGTAAAGGTTGAACGTATGATGAAAAGATTGAATTGAAGATGATGTAAAGATTGAACTGATGATGATGAATGTATGATGATTGAAAGATTGAATGTATGGTGAGGCAAAGATTGAATGCATGATGATGTAAAGTTTGGATGTGTAATGATGTAAAGATTGGATGAATGATGATTTAAAGATTGGATGTATGATGTAAAGATTGAATGTATGATGATGTGAAGATTGAATGTATGTTGATGGATGTATGATGATATAATGATTGGATTTATAATGATGTAAACATTGAATGTATGATGATGTAAATATTGGATGTATAATGATGTAAAGTTTGAATATATGATGATGTAAAGATTGAATGGATGCTGATGGATCAATGATGATATAAAGATTGAATGTAAGATGATGTAAACATTAAATGTATGATCATGTAAAGATTGGATGTATGATCATGTAAAGTTTGAATGTATGATGAAATAGAGATTGAGTGTATGAGGATGTTAAAATTGGATGAATAATGATGTAAAGATTGGATGTATGATGATGGATGTTTGATGAAATAAAGATTGGATGTATAATGATGTAAAGATTGAATCTATGATGATGTAAACATTGAATGTATGATGATGTTAAGATTGGATATATGATGATGTAAAGATTGGATGTATGATGATGTAAAGATTGAATGTATGATGATGGATGTAGGATGATTTAATGATTGGATGTATAATGATGTAAACATTGAATGTATTATAATGTAAAGTTTGGATGTATGATGATGTAAGCTTTGAATGTATGATGATGTAAACATTGAACGTATGCTGTTGTAAACATTCGATGTATGTTGTCATAAAGATTGGATGTATGATGATGGATATATGATGATGTAAAGATTGGATGTATGATGATGTAAGGATTGGATGTGTGATGATTTAAAGATTGGATGTACGATGATGTAGAGATTGAATGTATGATGATGTAAGGTTTGGATTTATGATGATGTAGAGATTGAATTTATGGTGATGTAAAGATTGAATGTATGATGATGTAAACTTTAAATGAACGTTGAAGTAAAGATTGAATGTATAATGATGTAAAGGTTGGATCTGTGATGATGTAAAGATTGGATGTATGATGATATACAAATTGAATATATGATGATGTAAAGATTGGATGTATGATGATGTAAAGATTGAAGATATGCTGATGTAAAGCTTGGATGTATCATGATGTAAAGATTGGATGTATGATGATGTAAGGATTGGATGTATGATGATGTAAAGATTGGATGTATGATGATGTAAACTCTGAATGTATGATGATGTAAAGATTGGATGTTTGATGATGTAAACATTGAATGCATGATGATGTAAAGATTGAATGTATGATGATGTAAACATTGAATGTATGATGATGCAAACATTGAATGTATGATGATGTAAACATTGAATGTATGATGATGTAAACATTGAATGTATGATGATGTACAGATTGGATGTATGATGATGTAAACATTGAAAGCATGATGATGCAATGATTGGATGTATGATGATGTAAACATTGAATGCATGATGATGTAAAGAATGAATGTATGATGATGTAAACATTGAATGTATGATGATGTAAACATTGAATGTATGATGATGTAAACATTGAATGCATGATGATGTAAAGATTGGATGTATGATGATGTAAACATTGAATGCATGATGATGTAAACATTGAATGCATGATGATGTAAACATTGAATGTATGATGATGTAAACATTGAATGCATGATGATATAAAGATTGGATGTTTGATGATGTAAACTCTGAATGTATGATGATGTAAAGATTGGATGTATGATGATGTAAACATTGACAGCATGATGATGTAAAGATTGGATATATGATGATCTAAACATTGAATGCATGATGATGTAAATATTGAATGTATGATGATGTAAACATTGAATGCATGATGATGCAAAGATTGGATGTATGATGATGTAAACATTGAATGCATGATGATGTAAAGATTGGATGTATGATGATGTAAACATTGAATGTATGATGATGTAAACATTGAATGTATGATGATGTAAACATTGAATGTATGATGATGTAACCATTGAATGTATGATGATGTAACCATTGAATGTATGATGAAGTAAATATTGAATGTATGATGATGTAAACATTGAATGCTTGATGATGTAAAGATTGGATGTATGATGATGTAAACATTGAATGCATGATGATGCACAGATTCGATGTATGATGATGTAAACATTGAATGCATGATCATGTAAAGATTGGATGTATGATGATATAAACATTGAATGTATGATGATGTAAGCATTGGATGTATGGTGATGTAAACATTGAATGCATGATGATGTAAAGATTGGATGTATGATGATGGAAACATTGAATGCATGATGGTGTAAAGATTGGATGCACGATGATGTAAAGATTGGATGTATTATGATGTAAAGATTGGATGTATTATGATGTAAAGATTGGATGTATTATGATGTAATGATTAAATGTATGATGATGTAAAGATTGGATGCATCATGATGTAAAGACTGAATGTGTGATGATGTAATGATTTAATGTATGATGATGTAAACATTGAATGCATGATGGTATAATGATTGGGTGTATGATAATGTAAAGACAGGATGTGTAATGATCTAAAGATTGAATGTGTGATGATTTAAAGATTGAATGTATGGTGATGTAAAAACTGGATCATTGATGATGAAAAGATTGGATGTATCATGATATAATCATTGGAGGTATGATGATGTAAAACTTGGTTGTCTGATGATATAAAGATTGGATGTATAATGACACAAATATTGGACGTATGATGATGTAAAGATTGAATATATGATGATGTAAACATTGACTGTATGATAATGTAAAAACTGAATGTATGATGATGTAAAGATTGGAAGTGTGATGACGTCAAGATTGAGTGTATGGTGAGGAAAAGATTGAATGTATGATGATGTAAAGATTGGATGTGTAATGATATCCAAATTGAAATTATGATGATGCATAGATTGAATGTATGATGATGTAAAGATTGAATGTACGATGAAGTACAGCTTCATATATCGTGATGTAAAGATTTGATGTAGGTTAATATAAAGATTGGATGTATGATGATGAGTGTATGATGATGTAAAGATTGAATGTATGATGAGGTAAACATTGAATGTATGATGATGAAAAGATTGGATGTATGATGATGTAAAGAGTGATTGTATGATGATGTAAATATTGGATGTATGATGATGAAAAGATTTGATGTATTATGATGTAAATCTTGGATGTATGATGATGAAAAGATTGGATGTAGGTTGATGTAAGGATTGAATGTATAATGATGAAAAGATTGGATATATGAGGATGTAGAGATAGAATATATGATGAGGTAAAGATTAGATGTATGGTGATACAAACATTGAATGTATAATGATGTAAAGATTGAATGTATGATGATGTAAAGATTGAATGAATGATGATGTAAAGATTGGATGTATCAGGATATAAAGATTGAATGTATGATGATGTAAGGATTGGCTGTATGATTATACAAAGATTGGATGTATAATGATGTAACGCTTGGATGTATGATGATGTAAACATTGAATGTATGATGATGTTTAAATTGAATGTATGATGATGTAAAGATTGAATGTATGATGATACAAACATTAGATGTATGATGATGTAAAAAAGAACGTGTGATGATGTAAAGATTGAATGTGTGATGATATAAAGTTTGAATGTAGGATTATGTAATGATTAACTATATGATGATGTAAAGACTAAATATGTGATGATGGAAAGATTGAATGTGTGATGATGAATGTATGATGATGAAAAGATTGAATTGATGATGATGTAAAGGTTCAACGTATGATGTAAAAATTGAATTGATGATGATGTAATGGTTGAACGTATGATGAAAAGATTGAATTGAAGATGATGTAAAGATTGAACTGATGATGATGAATGTATGATGATTGAAAGATTGAATGTATGGTGAGGCAAAGATTGAATGCATGATGATGTAAAGTTTGGATGTGTAATGATGTAAAGATTGGATGAATGATGATTTAAAGATTGGATGTATGATGTAAAGATTGAATGTATGATGATGTGAAGATTGAATGTATGTTGATGGATGTATGATGATATAATGATTGGATTTATAATGATGTAAACATTGAATGTATGATGATGTAAATATTGGATGTATAATGATGTAAAGTTTGAATATATGATGATGTAAAGATTGAATGGATGCTGATGGATCAATGATGATATAAAGATTGAATGTAAGATGATGTAAACATTAAATGTATGATCATGTAAAGATTGGATGTATGATCATGTAAAGTTTGAATGTATGATGAAATAGAGATTGAGTGTATGAGGATGTTAAAATTGGATGAATAATGATGTAAAGATTGGATGTATGATGATGGATGTTTGATGAAATAAAGATTGGATGTATAATGATGTAAAGATTGAATCTATGATGATGTAAACATTGAATGTATGATGATGTTAAGATTGGATATATGATGATGTAAAGATTGGATGTATGATGATGTAAAGATTGAATGTATGAAAGATTGAATGTATGATGATGTAAAGATTGAATGTATGATGATGTAAAGATTGAATGTATGATGATGTAAAGATTGAATGTATCAGGATATAAAGATGGATGAATGATGATATAAAGATTGAATGTAAGATGATGTAAACATTAAATGTATGATCATGTAAAGATTGGATGTATGATCATGTGAAGTTTGAATGTATGATGAAATAGAGATTGAGTGTATGAGGATGTTAAGATTGGATGTATAATGATGTAAAGATTGGATGTATGATGATGGATGTATGATGAATTAAAGATTGGATGTATAATGATGTAAAGATTGAATCTGTGATGATGTAAACATTGAATGTATGATGATGTTAAGATTGGATATATGATGATGTAAAGATTGGATGTATGATGATGTAAAGATTGAATGTATGATGATGTAAAGATTGTATGTATGATGATGTAAATATTGGATATATGATGATGTAAAATTGGAACTATGATGATGTAAACACTGAATGAATGATGATGTAAACATTGAATGTATGATGATGTAAAGATTGGATGCATGATGATGTAAACATTGAATGCATGATGATGAAAAGATTGAATGTATGATGATGTAAACATTGAATGCATGATGATGTAAATATTGAATGTATGATGATGTAAAGATTGAATGCATGATGATGTAAAGATTGATGTATGATGATGTAAACATTGAATGCATGATGATATAAAGATTGGATGTATGATGATGTAAACTCTGAATGTATGATGATGTACAGATTGGATGTATGATGATGTAAACATTGACAGCATGATGATGTAAAGATTGGATATATGATGATCTAAACATTGAATGCATGATGATGTAAATATTGAATGTATGATGATGTAAACATTGAATGCATGATGATGCAAAGATTGGATGTATGATGATGTAAACATTGAATGCATGATGATGTAAAGATTGGATGTATGATGATGTAAACATTGAATGTATGATGATGTAAACATTGAATGTATGATGATGTAAACATTGAATGTATGATGATGTAACCATTGAATGTATGATGATGTAACCATTGAATGTATGATGAAGTAAATATTGAATGTATGATGATGTAAACATTGAATGATTGATGATGTAAAGATTGGATGTATGATGATGTAAACATTGAATGCATGATGACGCACAGATTCGATGTATGATGATGTAAACATTGAATGCATGATCATGTAAAGATTGGATGTATGATGATATAAACATTGAATGTATGATGATGTAAGCATTGGATGTATGGTGATGTAAACATTGAATGCATGATGATGTAAAGATTGGATGTATGATGATGGAAACATTGAATGCATGATGTATGATCAGGTAAACACTGAATGCATGATGATGTAAAGATTGGGTGTATGATGATGTAAAGATTGGATGCATGATGATGTAAACTCTGAATGTATGATGATGTAAAGATTGGATGTATGATGATGTAAACATTGAATGCATGATGATGTAAAGATTGGATGTATGATGATGTAAACATTGAATGTATGATGATGTAAAGATTGAATGTATGATGATGTAAACATTGAATGTATGATGATGTAAAAATTGAATGCATGATGATGCAAAGATTGAATGTATGATGATGTAAACTCTGAATGTATGATGATGTAAACATTGAATGTATGATGATGTAAACATTGCATGTATGATGATGTAAACATTGAATGAATGAAGATGTAAAGATTGAATGTATGATGATGTAAACTCTGAATGTATGATGATGTAAACATTGAATGCATGATGATGTAAAGATTGAATGCATGATGATGTAGAAATAGAATGTATGATGATGTAAAGATTGGATGTATAATGATATAAACATTGGATGGATGATGATGTAAACACTGAATGTATGATGATGTAAAGATTGAGTGCATGATGATGTAAAGATTGGATGGATGATGATGTTAATACTGAATGTATAATGATGTAGTTATTGAATGTATGATGATGTAAACATTGAATGCATGATGATGTAAATATTAAATGTATGATGATATAAACTCTGAATGTATGATGATGTGAACATTGAATGCATGATGATATAAAGATTGTATGTATGATGATGTAAACATTGAATGCATGATGATGTGAAGTTTGGATGTATGATGATGTAAACATTGAATGCATGGTGATGTAAAGATTGAGTGTACGATGATGTAAACATTGAATGCATGATGATGTAAAGATTGAATGTATGATGATGTAAACATTGAATGCATGATGATGAAAAGATTGAATGTATGATGATGGAAACATTGAACTCATGATGATGTAAAGATTGAATCTATGATGATGTAATGATTGGATGTATGATGATGTAAACATTGAATGCATGATGATGTAAAGATTGAATGTATGATGATGTAAAGATTGGATGCTTGATGATGTAAAAATTGGATGTATGATGATATAAAGATTGGATGTATGATGACGTAAAGATTGGATGTATGATGATGTAAAGATTAATGTATGATGATGTAAAGATTGGATGTATGATGATGTAAAGATTGGATGTATGATGATGTAAAGATTGAATGCATGATGATGTAAAAACAGAATGTATGATGATGTAAAGATTGGATGTATAATGATGTAAACATTGGATGGATGATGATGTAAACATTGAATGTATGATGATGTAAAGCTTGAGTGCATGATGATGTAAAGATTGGATGGATGATGATGTTAATACTGAATGTATAATGATGTAGTTATTGAATGTATGATGATGTAAACATTGAATGCATGATGATGTAAATATTAAATGTATGATGTAAACCTGAACGTACGTGATGACGAAATCACTGAACGCAATGACGACATGTGCTGATTGACGTAAATGATGATGTAAACATTGAATGCATGATGATGTGAAGTTTGGATGTATGATGATGTAAACATTGAATGCATGGTGATGTAAAGATTGAGTGTATGATGATGTAAACATTGAATGCATGATAATGTAAAGATTGAATGTATGATGATGTAAACATTGAACGCATGATGATGTAAATATTGAATGTATGATGATGTAAACATTGAATGCATGATGATGTAAAGATTGAATGTATGATGATGTACACATTGAATGCATGATGATGTAGAGATTGGATGTATCATGATGTAAAGAGTGGATGCATGATGATGTAAAGATTGGATGTATGATGATATAAAGATTGGATGTATGATGATGTAAAGATTGGATGTATGATGATGTAAAGATTGGATGTATGATGATATAAAGATTGGTTGTATGATGATGTAAAGATTGGAACTATGATGATGTAAACACTGGATGTGTGATGATGTAAACATTGAATGTATGATGATCTAGAAATTGCATGTATGATGATGTAAAGATTGAATGCATGATGATGTAAACATTGAATGCATGATGATGTAGAGATTGGATGTATCATGATGTAAAGAGTGGATGCATGATGATGTAAAGATTTTATGTATGATGATATAAAGATTGGATGTATGATGATGTAATTATTGTATGTATGATGATGTAAATATTGGATGTATGATGATGTAAAAATTGGAACTATGATGATGTAAACACTGGATGTATGATGATGTAAACATTGAATGTATGATGATGTAAAGATTGGATGTATGATGATGTAAAGATTGAATGCATGATGATTTAAAGATTGATTGTATAATGATGTAAACATTGAATGCATGATGATGTAAATATTGAATGTATGATGATGTAAACATTGAATGTATGATGATGTAAACATTGAATGCATGATGATGTACAGATTGAATGCATGATGATGGAAACATTGAATGCATGATGATGTAAACATTGAATGCATGATGATGTAAACATTGAATGTATGATGATGTAAACTCTGAATGTATGATGATGTAAAGATTGAATGTATGATGATGTAAACATTGAATGTATGATGATGTAAAAATTGAATGGATGATGATGTAAAGATTGAATGTATGATGATGTAAACTCTGAATGTATGATGATGTAAACATTGAATGTATGATGATGTAAACATTGAATGTATGATGATGTAAACATTGAATGAATGAAGATGTAAAGATTGAATGGATGATGATGTAAACTCTGAATGTATGATGATGTAAACATTGAATGCATGATGATGTAAAGATTGGATGTATGATGATGTAAAGATTGAATGCATGATGATGTAAAAACAGAATGTATGATGATGTAAAGATTGGATGTATAATGATGTAAACATTGGATGGATGATGATGTAAACATTGAATGTATGATGATGTAAAGCTTGAGTGCATGATGATGTAAAGATTGGATGGATGATGATGTTAATACTGAATGTATAATGATGTAGTTATTGAATGTATGATGATGTAAACATTGAATGCATGATGATGTAAATATTAAATGTATGATGATGTAAACTCTGAATGTATGATGATGTGAACATTGAATGCATGATGACATAAAGATTGGATGTATGATGATGTAAACATTGAATGCATGATGATGTGAAGTTTGGATGTATGATGATGTAAACATTGAATGCATGGTGATGTAAAGATTTAGTGTACGATGATGTAAACATTGAATGCATGATAATGTAAAGATTGAATGTATGATGATGTAAACATTGAATGCATGATGATGTAAACATTGAATGTATGATGATGTAAAGATTGGATGTATGATGATGTAAACATTGAATGCATGATGATGTAACCATTGAATGCATGATGATGTAAAGATTGAATGTATGATGATGTAAGCTCTGAAAGTATGATGATGTAAACATTGAATGCATGATGATGTAAAGATTGAATGTATGATGATGTAAACATTGAATGCATGATGATGTAAACATTGAATGTATGATGATGT
>JAECUM010096258.1:0-21016 GCA_016617855.1 Megalonaias nervosa
CCATGGATTATTCTTATGCCTTAAACATCCCATATCCACTTCTTATCCATCCCATTGATTATTTTCATGGCTTAAACATCCCACATCCACTTCTTATCCATCCCATTGATTATTCTCATGGCTTCAACATCCCATATCCACTTCTTATCCATCCCATGGATTATTCTCATGGCTTAAACATCCCATATCCACTTCTTATCCATCCCATGGATTATTCTCATGGCTTAAACATCCCATAGCCACTTCTTATTCATCCCATGGATTATTCTCATGGCTTAAACATTCCATAGCCACTTCTTATCCATCCCATGGATTATTCCCATGGCTTAAACATCAAATAGCCACTTCATATCCATCCCATGGATTATTCTCATGGCTTAAGCATTCCATATCCACTTCTTATCCATCCCATGGATTATTCTCATTGCTTAAACATCCCACAGCCACTTCATATCCATCCCATGGATTATTCTCATGGCTTAAACATTCCATATCCACTTCTTATTCAGCCCGTGGATTATTCTCATGGCTTCAGCATCCCATAGCCACTTCTTATCCATCCCATGGATTATTCTCATGCCTTAAACATTCCATATCCACTTCTTATCCAGCCCGTGGATTATTCTTATGGCTTATACATTCCATATCCATTTCTTATCCATCCCATGGATTATTCTCATGCCTTAAACATTCCATATCCACTTCTTATCCATCCTGTGGATTATTCTCATGGCTTCAGCCACATCTTATCCATCCTGTGGATTATTCTCATGCCTTAAACATTCCATATCCACTTCTTATCCATCCCATTGATTATTCTCATGCCTTAAACATTCCATATCCACTTCTTATCCATCCTGTGAATTATTCTCATGGCTTCAGCATCCCATAGCCACTTCTTATCCATCCTGTGGATTATTCTCATGCCTTAAACATTCCATATCCACTCCTGATCCAGCCCGTGGATTATTTTCATGGCTTAAACATCCCATAGCCACTTCTTATCCATCCTTCTCTTATCCATCCCATGGATTATTCTCATGCGTTAAACATTCCATATCCACTTCTTATCCATCGTGTGGATTATTCTCATGGCTTCAGCATCCCATATCCTCTTCTTATCCATCCTGTGGATTATTCTCATGCCTTAAACATTCCATATCCACTTCTTATCCATCCCATGGATTATTCTCATGGCTTCAGCATCCCATAGCCACTTCTTACCCATCCTGTGGATTATTCTCATGCCTTAAACATTCCATATCCACTTCTTATCCAGCCCATGGATTATTCTCATGGCTTAAACATTCCATATCCACTTCTTATCCATCCTGTGGATTAATCTCATGGCTTCAGCATCCAATGGCCACTTCTTATCCATCCTGTGGATTATTCTCATGGCTTAAACAGTCCATATCCACTTCTTATCCATCCTGTGGATTATTCTCATGCCTTAAACATTCCATATCCACTTCTTATCCATCCTGTGGATTATTCTCATGGCTTCAGCATCCCATAGCCACTTCATATCCATCCTGTGGATTATTCTCATGGCTTAAACATCCCATAGCCACTTTGTATGTGTCCCGTGGATTATTCTCATAGCCTAAACATACCATAACCACTTCTCTTATCCATCCCATGGATTATTCTCATGGCTTCAACATCCCATACACACTTCTCTTATCCATCCCATGGATTATTCTCATGACTTCAGCATCCCACAGCCACTTCTTATCCATCCTGTGGATTGTTCTCATGGCTTAAACATCCCATAGCCACTTCTTATCCATCTAGTGGAATATTCTCATGGATTAAATATCCCATAGCCACTTCTCTTATCCATTCCGTGGATTATTCTCATGGCTTCAGCTTTTTATGACTTCTCTGTGTTCATTGGTGGCATCGTAATTTGGCCCAAAATTACCTTAATAGCATGACAGCACAAAACCAAATGTCATATTACAAAACTGTTTTAGACAGCACACAACCAAATGTCATATTACAAAACTGTTTTAGTCATAATTGTATTCATGTTATCACGATGATTTGTTCAGATTTTGAAGCCATTATAGCAGCCTTTGAATTTTTTTTAACCTTTCTGAAATTGTTGCATTTCATATTTTCATTTGATGAAAACATTGTTAGTATGGTTAAACTTAACCTACTTCAGGTTTGAAATGGGGTATGTATTTTTTATGCATATAAGGTTGATTTGCTTAGAGTTTTAGGTTATTGGAGCAATTTTTCAATCTTTACACAGCTTTGAACATTTTGGACAGACCGCTCCGGTGGCCTAGTGGTTAGAGCGTCCGCCTCGGATGCGGGAGATCGTGGGTTCGATCCCCGGTCGAGTCATACCAAAGACTTACAAAATGGTACTAACAGCTGCCTCGCTTGGCGCTCAGCATTAAGAGGTTAGTGTTAGGACTGGTCGGCCTGGTGTCAGGATAATGTGACTGGGTGGGACATCATGCTACATGTCTGCGGCATGATGCCCCAGTGCTAGACATCACTATAAACTGTCACACTGCAGACATCGTAGCGATATGACTGAAAAATTGTTAAAAGCTACGTTAAAAATCATAATCACATCACATCACATCACATTTTGGACATCTCTTTTTTAAAACAAACATCAAGTTAGTACAATAAAGCAAAAACACTTTGAGATAGAAAAAATGAATGTTGGTATACTCTAATGATGCCATTTTACAGTTTTTTAAATTATTGTATAGCTTTGAATTATTTGGACATTTTGGCTTGAGTGAATACCAAGTGAAAAATGAGAAAAAAGAACTTATGGTTTTATGAATCAAATCCAAAAATAATCCAAGAATTAAAAATAGAAGTCCTAGTAACAAAAAGTCCTGAATGAAACTGAGTTCAAATCCTGATGAAATCCAAAATGGAAGGCGATGACATCTGTTGTAGTCTGTGAAGTACTGTTGTGTCAACAGTTCCTTGTTGAATCACAGAAAATATTATTCCAGTTTTGAATTCCATATATATTCCAGTGAATGTCTTTGTCCAAGAATTTTGTAGGAGCACTTATATATTTCCAGGGAAAGGAATCACTTGAAATTCAATAAAATAAAATTTCAACTCAAATTGGTCACAACATAACTTAACATGTCAATTGTTTGGAGCCCGACTGCCTTATATCTATCAAGACAACAATTATGCACTAATTTAAGATGCAAAACAGATTCCCAGATGAGGGTCAATCTTCTAGAAAAAGTAGAAGTTTGTAACAATAAACACATGTTTCATATCACATACTCCAGGTATGGCCTTGTCTTAACTTAATGATTCTTACTCTGGGAAGAATTTTTTTTTTGTTAAATTTTTAAAAAATTGTTTACCAAAACTGTCACTGACTCTGAAATAAGGTCAGAAACTAGATACAGTGCTTCTATTATTAGGTGTTTATCAGTGAAATAAAAAAAACAACAGGTCAAACAGAACTAAACTCAATTCTGGACAATATCAAATCCAGTAACCAAAGTTACATTACAATAGCATGTAATGGAATAACAAAAAAATTAAAACTAACAGACAAATAATTCAATTAAATATACATAACAGGGGGGCATATTTGTTTCACATGCACAAATCTAGTCACTTATATTTCATTCACCTAAGCAATTATCTCTGTAAAAATACAAAAGAATGCCATTCCTAAAGTGACTGGCAAAGAGAAGCTACAGAGTAATTTGAAAATAAACATTGAAAAGTGTATTTTCTCTTTCAGAGCTCTACTGGACAAGGTGGAGAATCTTCTTAAGTTCCCAAATTCTCCTAAAATTGACAAGATTCTTCCACCTCTTCACATCAGCGCCCAAGTACACCGCAATCAGAAACTTCGCAAAGAACAAGCTAAGGCTATCACTGCCAGAGCTACTAAGAATAAAAAAATTATCCCAGCTGTCTCAGTCAACTAGTTTCCATCAGAGTTACTTCCCCCTTTGTATCTCTCCATTCAGTCAGAAACATTTTGATATGTGATTAACATTTTTGCAAGTTTAAAAAAATGGAGTGAATATAGGCAGCCTAAAGCCAGCAATGTTTTGTTACAAAGAGAGCCTTGCCATATTGCTGTTATTCAAAGAGGAAGCACTAAGGAACATCATTATTGCATGTGTTTTGGAGCTTCAATAGTGAAACCTTTGCTGCCATAATTTTAGCTGTATACATATCTTTTATAAACATCTATAACTTTACTTTTTGATAGCAGATTTCTAACAGGAGAATGCTTTTGTAAAGCAAAATGTTGTGACAGTATCCATGTAATTTTCATTAACTGAAATTCTTGATTAACTGAATATATGGGAAAGATTAAATCATACTATATTTTTGTATATTAAATGATATAGTGCATTTAATTTAGATCTGCAAATACCACAAGTATTTCTCTCATTTTTGTACATTAGAATTATGAAATCCTTTTACTTTATTTGATACAATTAGTCCATATTTTAGCTTGAAAATTAATGGATTGTTTTTTTCTGTACAAATTAAATTATCAAAGTTTCTTACTATTGCATAATTTTTTGGAAACATGTTTTTTTATACTTTTTTCCTTAACCAGTCAAATTGGATTTGTCAACATTGCTCTGAATATTTCAAGCTTTAGGGCATTTTTATTGATGCATTTTTATGTACACTATTTTTATGTATACATACTGAGTTTTTCCTAATAACCCAGAATTCTCTTCTTAAAGTTATGTCATGGGGTGGGGGTGATTTATTTTGCTCTACTTAGTGTTATGTCATAGGAGATGGAGATTTATTTCCCTCTACTCAGTGTTATGCCATAGTGGTGGCAATTTATTTCCCTCAGTAATATTTGAATTTTTAAACTTTTGATTTGTCTTATGCTGGTGGCAGCATTCAAAGTTATTGTGTCCTATGGACACAGATTTTTTTTATGGGATTTTTTTTTTTTGCTTTTATTTTAAATTGTAAAGACAAAATACACTAGTAAGACTGTATTAAGGGAAACCTATTTATAACAAAACCTGTATTCAGTTATACTGAGAGTTGTCAAAGTACTGATTTGGGCCCAAAAACCGAAATTATTGTGTGAGGGCAGGGGAGGCATCTCTTGCCAGCACAGCTTATTTTGAACTGATCCTTAGAATTTCACTACTTCTCAACAGGTCCTTAAAATGTCATTTCTTAAAAACAGATCCTTAGAATGTCACAACTTATAAGCAGGTCATTAGAATGTACCCACTTATAAACTGGTCCTTAGGACATCACTAATAATAAACAGATTTCTGTTTATATTGATGAATTCTTTATATTTAAAACTGACCTTCTTATTCCTTAGGTTGTAATAATGTAATTTTGTTTCAGGCTTTCTTTATCAGTTGAATAGATGGTTGTAGTCAAAAAATTTCTGTTGATGGTAAGGAATTATGCCATAAATTGAAATATGTCAAAATCTCATCATTAGGTGTTATTTTGAGTTCCTTGGAATATATTGCAACTAATATAATACCATGTGTTAGACTCCACTCACCTTGCTTGTATTGCTATTAACCCATAAGGTTTTGGCACATTCGTTACAAAAAGTATTATTTGATTCTATAATAATTCTCTAAAATGTAGTTTTAAGTGTTTGCATTGCATGTCTCTAACAATTGATAATAGAGGTAGTCTTGTGTGAATATGTAGGCAGTATCTACCTTAACTTATGAGTAACATGCATACAGAGGCAAGCACACATGATTAGCACTGAGAATAAACTGAGTAACAAACATACAGAGCCATGCATGCATGATATAACTGTTAGACTCAAATGAGTAACATACATACAGAGCCAAGCACACATGATTAGCACTGGGAATAAACTGAATAACGCACATACAGAGCCATGCACACATGATTAGCACTGTGAGAATAAACTGAATAACACCCATACAGAACCATGCACACATGATTAGCACTGTCAATAAACTGAGTAACACATGTACAGAGCCATGCACACATGATTAGTACTATGAGAATAAACTGAATAACACCCATACAGAGCCATGCCATGCACACATGATTAGCACTATGAGAATAAACTGAATAATACCCATACAGAGCCATGCACACATGACAGCACTGTTAGAATAAACTGAGTAACACACATACAGAGCCATGCACACGACATAACTGTTAGACTCAGATGAGTAACATACATACAGAGCCATGCACACATGATAGCACTGTTAGAATAAACTGAGTAACACACATACAGAGCCATGCACACATGACATAACTGTTAGACTCAGATGAGTAACATACATACAGAGCCATGCACACATGATAGCACTGTTAGAATAAACTGAGTAACACACATACAGAGCCATGCACACATGACATAACTGTTAGACTCAGATGAGTAACATACATACAGAGCCATGCACACATGATAGCACTGTTAGAATAAACTGAGTAACACACATACAGAGCCATGCACACATGACATAACTGTTAGACTCAGATGAGTAACATACATACAGAGCCATGCACACATGATAGCACTGTTAGAATAAACTGAGTAACACACATACAGAGCCATGCACACATGATAAAACTTTTAGACTCAAATGAGTAACATACATACAGAGCCATGCACACATGATTAGCACTGAGAATAAACTGAGTAACAAACATACAGAGCCATGCACACATGATATAACTGTTAGAATAAACTGAGTAACACCCATACAGAGCCATGCACACATGATTAGCAGTGTTAGTATAAGCTACAGGTAAATAAAAATAAGGCAGTTCAAATTATTTTGTACTTGATTATTTTGGAATCAAAGAAAGACTTGTTAGAACTCGATATAATGATAACAGTTACACAGCAGCAGGGTTTACATATTCAGGACTGAGCAAAAATAAAACACTATTGTTAAAAATGTAACCTTGTGCTATATTGTTGTTTTTATGTTTTTTTCTGCATTGAGGTTAATCAGTCTTTTATCCAGAAAGATATTTCAGTGCTCAGTGTTATACAATTGGAGGCCACTGGAAAAACATGAAAAACCATAACAGATGGGATAACAGGGTTCAGATATTAGTACTTATCTTAGACTACATAAAGAATTTTAATTATAGTATGTGTTGTCATGTTTTCCATGGCTAGTTTAAATTTCAGTTAATGATCCATGGACAAGTATATTTTATATGACAATGAATGATCTGTACAAGATTTAGACAGCAATATTTGCAATGTTCGTATGTACATGTATATATATATGTTTGCAATGGCTAGATTATATTTTGATTTAGAATGTATATTAAAGTTATGTTTAAATAAAGGATCAAAGTCTGATTTGTTTGACATTCTGCATTCCATATATTTTCACACTTAGCAATGTTCATTTTATATGGTGCTTCATGCCCTCATTACATACTGTGGTGATAGTATCCTATTTTACATACTGTGGTGATATTTTACTATTTTACATACTGTGGTCATAGTATACTATTTTACATACTGTGGTCATAGTATACTATTTTGCATACTGTGATGATAGTATACTATTTATATACTGTGGTCATAGTATACTATTTTACATACTGTGGTCATAGTATACTATTTTATATACTGTGATGATAGTATACTATTTTACATACTGTGGTGATAGTATGCTAATTTACATACTCTGGTGATAGTATACTATTTTACATATTGTGGTGATAGTATACTAATTTACATACTGTGATAATAGTATACTATTTTACATACTGTGGTGATAGTATACTATACTGTGGTGATAGTATACTATTTTACATACTGTGGTGATAGTATACTATTTTACATACTGTAGTGGTAGTATACTATTTTATATACTGTGTTGATGGTATACTATTTCACATTTAAGTACATTGTATGCAGTTATAGCAGTATACCATATATATAAAGTACTAAATTGCAGACAGCATAAACCCAGATTTTCATACATAACATAATGAACTGGAAGATCTGGTCATAAAACAACTCAGATTTAAAAGCAGCATGTTGAACTTCCTTTGTCTCTGTGGTTGTTATTATATCATAACTGACATGACCATGACTTGATGAAATGTCCTCATCACTTGCAGTGTTAGTTTGTGGTTATTACATCATAACTGACATGACCATGACTTGATGAAATGTCCTCATCACTTGCAGTGTTAGTTTGTGGTTATTACATCATAACTGACATGACCATGACTTGATGAAATGTCACTTGCAGTGTTAACAATAGTTTGTGGTTATTACATCATAACTGACATGACCATGACTTGATGAAATGTCACTTGCAGTGTTAACAATAGTTTGTGGTTATGTCAATGAGCTGCCTTATTTGAATTTAGTTTTTCATTTAAATATTACAGGAAGAGCATTAACAATTTAAAGTATGGGTATTTCATGGAAGGTTTTCCTGTGTTATTTTCAACACCTGTCATGTGTTATTTTCAACACGTCTTGTGTTATTTTCAACATCTGTCTTGCATTATGAGGATCTGTTCATTCAGTACCTAACAGGATATCCATCTACCAAAGACTTACCTATTTAGGAATTATGATTACCTCCATGTCTGTTCCAAAAGTTATTTGACTGAGATCACATGAAATGAGGATATTATGATCGAGACATTTTATGATTGTCTGGTCTCAATCTGCAGTATGTTTTTTGCTTGAATTTACATGTAGAACAACAACGAAGAGCAAAACCCTTCATCTAAAGTGTCATTGTGCACAAGCAGCTTTCGTTCCATGATGTATTCCGTTGGATGTATTTGTATTTGATCAAGTACCATATTTGATTTAAAATGGACAATTTTAAATTAGATTAAGTTTCAAGTATTTAGGATGTTTGATTTTGATTTTGTCAGATCAGTGCTTACTGTGTGGCCTAAAATGATGTTCATTGCAATATTACGTCTTCAGATTGTGCTCCAGAATGCAGGTAATTGATCTTATTATTATGTGATATCTAAAACACATTTAGCATGGAAATAAAACTGGTACTATCATTTGAATGGTTTCTTTAAATTCTGTGAGGAAAGGATTTGATTTATGAAAGTAACAAGTGGAAGAGGTGGGTCGGACATTAGCATCAACAGTCGAATTAAGGGTAATGTCTTCATTGACTTCACTGTATACATCTTTGATGTTTTAAGCAAATTGATTAAATATTTTATCATTTTCAAGTAAATTCTGTTTCCTACAAACTGCACAGATGTCTCTGATATAACCGAATTTGCCATCAATACTCTCACATATATAACAATTGTTCATTTTTGAAAATTTCTTCATGTTGTATTCAGTCAAGTCATACTTCAGAATTTTTTAAAAGCTACATTAGTTTTCTTGACAGCACAGCCACTTATTGATTGATTTTATTCTCTCAGATATTGTAATTATTCTGGTTGATGCACGTGTTCATTATTCATTCACTGAGTTGGATGCGGTTTTACTTAATGAGCTTGATGTTCTGTTTCGATTTTCTAGGGTCTTGTCATTCATTGTTCAGTGGTATATTTATGGATACCGATTTTCTAGGGTCTTGTCATTCATTGTTCAATGGTATATTTATGGACACAGATTTTCTAGGGTCTTGTCATTCATTGTTCAGTGGTACATTTATGGATACAGATTTTCTAGGGTCTTGTCATTCATTGTTCAGTGGTACATTTATGGATACAGATTTTCTAGGGTCTTGTCATTCATTGTTCAATGGTACATTTATGGATTTGTCATTCATTGTTCAATGGTACATTTATGGATACCGATTTTCTAGGGTCTTGTCATTCATTGTTCAGTGGTACATTTATGGATACCGATTTTCTAGGGTCTTGTCATTCATTGTTCAGTGGTACATTTATGGATACCAATTTTCTTAGGGTCTTGTCATTCATTGTTCAATGGTACATTTATGGATACCGATTTTCTAGGGTCTTGTCATTCATTGTTGAGTGGTACATTTATGGATACCGATTTTCTAGGGTCTTGTCATTCATTGTTCAGTGGTACATTTATGGATACCGATTTTCTAGGGTCTTGTCATTCATTGTTCAATGGTACATTTATGGATACCGATTTTCTAGGGTCTTGTCATTCATTGTTCAGTGGTACATTTATGGATACCGATTTTCTAGGGTCTTGTCATTCATTGTTCAATGGTACATTTATGGATACCGATTTTCTAGGGTCTTGTCATTCATTGTTCAGTGGTACATTTATGGATACCGATTTTCTAGGGTCTTGTCATTCATTGTTCAGTGGTACATTTATGGATACCGATTTTCTAGGGTCTTGTCATTCATTGTTCAGTGGTACATTTATGGATACCGATTTTCTAGGGTCTTGTCATTCATTGTTCAATGGTACATTTATGGATACCGATTTTCTAGGGTCTTGTCATTCATTGTTCAGTGGTACATTTATGGATACCGATTTTCTAGGGTCTTGTCATTCATTGTTCACTGGTACATTTATGGATACAGATTTTCTAGGGTCTTGTCATTCATTGTTCAGTGGTACATTTATGGACACAGATTTTCTAGGGTCTTGTCATTCATTGTTCAGTGGTACATTTATGGATACCGATTTTCTAGGGTCTTGTCATTCATTGTTCAGTGGTACATTTATGGATACCGATTTTCTAGGGTCTTGTCATTCATTGTTCAGTGGTACATTTATGGATACAGATTTTCTAGGGTCTTGTCATTCATTGTTCAATGGTACATTTATGGATACAGATTTTCTAGGGTCTTGTCATTCATTGTTCAATGGTACATTTATGGATACCGATTTTTTAGGGTCTTGTCATTCATTGTTCAGTGGTACATTTATGGATACAGATTTTCTAGGGTCTTGTCATTCATTGTTCAATGGTACATTTATGGATACAGATTTTCTAGGGCCTTGTCATTCATTGTTCAGTGGTACATTTATGGACACAGATTTTCTAGGGTCTTGTCATTCATTGTTCAATGGTACATTTATGGATACCGATTTTCTAGGGTCTTGTCATTCATTGTTCAGTGGTACATTTATGGATACAGATTTTCTAGGGTCTTGTGATTCATTGTTCAATGGTACATTTATGGATTTGTCATTCATTGTTCAATGGTACATTTCTGGATACCGATTTTCTAGGGTCTTGTCATTCATTGTTCACTGGTACATTTATGGATACCGATTTTCTAGGGTCTTGTCATTCATTGTTCAGTGGTACATTTATGGATACCGATTTTCTAGGGTCTTGTCATTCATTGTTCAGTGGTACATTTATGGATACAGATTTTCTAGGGTCTTGTCATTCATTGTTCAGTGGTACATTTATGGATACAGATTTTCTAGGGTCTTGTCATTCATTGTTCACTGGTACATTTATGGATACAGATTTGTGTGCATGTTCTGAAGATATTCTTTTAATAAGGTTTAATGTTTTTCAAGTCACCTGTCTTCTTGATTTTTAAGTCACTGGTTTCTTGATTTTTTAAACAAGGCTTCAATCTACTGTCCAGTGTTTAAAAAAGGAAAGCAACTCAGTACAACTAATTATCACTCTCAGTAATTTATAAAATTTCATGGACATTCAACTCATCTAAAATTTCATTTGTTATAATTGTACCTTGATAAAGTGCTAATGATATCAAAGTCATGGTGTAGAAATCTTAATGTTTTGTGGTGACAAATGTGGCAACTAAGTATTGTTTATGATGATTATGATGCTTAATTGCATCATTGTATTCACTACTTGGTAAAAATTAAAACATGACTTTTCAAAAACTTGAAGTTAAAAAGGACATAGGAAAATGTGACATCAGTAGTGTACTAATTATCACCAGATATTTACATTACTAACTCAACACATGCAAGCCTAGACTGGCACCTGGAAATACTCTGTACCAGTTCCTTAACTTGCATATGAAAGGTATCCAACGATGCAATGTAACAATGGTGCTGGCTTGGTTCAGGCTTCCTTAAATCCCAGGATTTGCCAGACATTTCAAAGGTTTTGATTGGCAAATAATCAGAGCAACGGAGCATCAGTCTTAGGATATCCTAAATATCATTATATTGTATTTGATTTGTTTATCTATTAAACTGCCAAATAAACATTTTAACAAAGTGAAATTTAAAGGTTTCTATGTCTAGTTTATAGATTGTTCTTTGTCAGATGACCAATAAAGTTGTTGCTGACTAAACTTAATTAAAAGGTAACTACATTTAGTTGCATATTTTCCTTTGTTGGATAATCAATACAAGTGTCATCAACTAAGCTGGTTAGAGCTAAACTGCATGAAGGCTATACTGCTCACAGTTTTAGCCAGTTAAATGGGATACAGAAGGGCAACTTAATCCTTTATTGAACTATACTTCATTTAAGGTCATACATAACAAAGATGGCTGCCATGTATGGATGGTTCTAACACAGCTCCACTCAGTTCAATGAACTTGGTGTAAAAACTGGTGTTAAATTATGCTAATACCAATTGCCATAATTTATACTGAGGATTTATGACAATATTAAGTTAGTGTGAGTGAAATTTAATGTGCATGCTTTCATTTATTCAAATGAATTTGGAAACCTATTCAAAACAAAGGATTTTAGGTTATCCAAGATGGCTACCAAAGTGGATTAATTTGAAATTGAACTACATCTACCATATCTGAACTTCAGATGATACCAACTCAAACACATTATGCAAGTTTCCTTTTCAAAAGTTTATGGATATGTGCTAGTCATATATAAGGATTACATATACTTTCTAGCACTGTTATGAACAAGTTGAAAATATCAGAATCAAGGAAACATTTAAATACCAGCCTTGTAGGTTCCTTACTCAGCACACTTAGCTCAACCTTTTCTGCATCATTCTCTGGCTTTAGTATGTCTGATATACCTGAAGATCAGAGCCACACAGATAATCCCATGCTGGCAAGTCATGTACAGAGTGAAAATGAAAACAGTGGAACAGGTGATGATTTGGAGTTATCCAATATGGCTGACATTCATCCAGAATTCCTTACGGTCAAACGTAATAAATACAGTATCACTGTGCATATAGATACACAAAAGTTTTGAGTTTGTAAAACATATACATGTATTGGATTCAGAACCTTGCATGACTAAATGCAGTTCAAGTGTTCATAATGGTACTGTCTACAGAACACAAGAGATAAACACTGTTACAGCTACATTGTATAAAATAACATCTGTCCTACATATACAGGGGCTGAACTGTTTCAGATGGTTAGATCATATTATCTGTAAATGTAGACAGGATGAGAATACCCATGCTAAAGGCAGTTATATGCTGACATCTACACCAGTAACTAGATGTAGTACCAAACATGAAACAGTTACTAAAGTTTTTGACCTAGATGACTCAGGCAATAAAATAAACACCCCTCCAGAGTGTCAGGCAACATGCTCCATAAATCATGACCACTGCAGTGTTGGCTTAAACCATAAAGATTTCTCCATGTGTGTACATCAAAAAACAATTAGGAACTTGGAGTCCCAAAATGAAGAATTAAGACTACAGTTACATGCTCTTAAGTCAGCACAGGGAAGGATTAATGAGCAAGTAACCTCATGTGAAATAGCAATTCAGACAGGCTCCCACAGGGAAGAATTAACGGGCAAGTAACCTCATGTGAAACAGCAATTCAGACAGACTCCCACAGCGAAGGATTAACGAGCAAGTAACCTCATGTGAAACAGCAATTCAGACAGACTCCCACAGGGAAGGATTAACGAGCAAGTAACCTCATGTGAAACAGCAATTCAGACAGACTCCCACAGGGAAGGATTAACGGGCAAGTAACCTCATGTGAAACAGCAATTCAGACAGACTCCCACAGCGAAGGATTAACGAGCAAGTAACCTCATGTGAAACAGCAATTCAGACAGACTCCCACAGGGAAGGATTAACGGGCAAGTAACCTCATGTGAAACAGCAATTCAGACAGACTCCCACAGGGAAGGATTAACGGCAAGTAACCTCATGTGAAACAGCAATTCAGACAGACTCCCACAGCGAAGGATTAACGAGCAAGTAACCTCATGTGAAACAGCAATTCAGACAGACTCCCACAGAGAAGGATTAATGAGCAAGTAACCTCATGTGAAACAGCAATTCAGACAGACTCCCACAGGTAAGGATTAACAGGCAAGTAACCTCATGTGAAACAGCAATTCAGACAGACTCCCACAGGGAAGGATTAACGAGCAAGTAACCTCATGTGAAAGGAGCAATTCAGACAGACTCCTAAATAGCAACAATGTCAGATGCCCAGACACAGACAATCCCAATACCAGCCAAGAGAAAATGTAAAATGACCATGCAAATAACGACTGACACCCAAAGTAATCCTGCATTGCAAACAAGAGTACCCCCCTCTCAGTCATGTGTCACACCTGCAACAGCAATAAGTGTACACCCATGGCCCTCAGCTCAGACAAGTCTGTTGCCTCCACCAACAACTGCACTTCCCAGTGCTCAGACAAATGTGTCAACATCAGCTCAATTAAGACACCAAGTTCAGCACCCCTTCCTCCAAGAGATGTGTCTGAAATACAAACCAAGTCCAACACATGAAATCACAAGCCAGAAAAGATAGGATTCTAATAATTGGCTCCTCAATATTGAAAAGTATAATACCAAGGAGACTTTTTAAAACAGATGTACAGACTCTAAGAGGTGCAAAAATCAACAACATCATGGAAAGAATAATTAATACTGACCTAACCAAATACAACCAAATTATTATTTTAATAGGTGGAAATGATGCCAGTGATGGAAGGTCACTAAGTCAAATCAGAAAAGATTTTGAAAGTTTACTGTATGCTGCTAGGTATTGCAGTCCAGATACATGTAAAATAATCATATCAGGACTACCACCTCATGTGGACATGTTTGTCCACAATGTCATATCCCCATGCACTGTAGCCAGTTTCTCTTCTTAGAAGAGCCATTTGTACAGTGTTGTTTAGCATTGGCCCTCACTTTATATCACAGATCACTACCTCATAATTAAAAATAGAATGCAGTGTTGTTTAGCATTGGCCCTCACTTTATATCACACATCACTACCTCATAATTAAAAATAGAATGTAGTGCCAGCATTGGACAAACAGATTATAATATGGCAGTCCAGTACCATACCATTTCACTGAGAGAAGGTGATGTTCCTGGTGTATTGTACTCTAATAGATACTAACTTTAAGTAGAAATGATGGTTAGAGTGCATAGATCTCAAACGGAGTGGAAATTGAAGCAATTTGATCAAAAGTTAATATTTATTGTGTATACTGCTTTCATTTTCAATGCTTCCAATGAAATGTTCAAGTTGAACATAAGTGCATCATGCCAATATATGTTGTCCTCCCAAACAAAAAAGAAATAAATAGACTACTAAAGCAGTCTTACCTTTTCTCTTTGTGTTTAGGAGCTGAATTATTTTTTTTAAAACTTTCCCTTATATTTAAAATCAGGTTGGGCAACACTAATATTCCACCTGTCCTAAAGAATAAGGTTTCATAAGGGTTCATGGGCGCCCGCAGCATAGGTCAAGAAGGGGGTCACGTGACCCCCCCCATCATACTGCAAATATATATATATATATATATATATATATATATATATATATATATATATATATATATATATATATATATATATATATTCCGACAAGTTTAATAGTGCAAATGAACCTGAAAATATGTCACAAGATTCCGTTCAAAACGCTTAGTAAATATTAGCTTTAGTTTCAGACTGCTTACTATACTAACTCTCCCGGCCGTGACTGACTCACCCACCCACCCTGCCCTGCCAAAAATCCTGCGGGCGCCAATGTAAGGGTTGAATTTGGACCCAAATCAGATTCAGATGAAACTCGTACAGATAAAAGAGGTCCCTTGCTCTTCACCAAATATGCATTTAATTCTTATCCACGACCGCTTTTCATAAAGATAAGCGACCATTAAAAAGCCAGACATTTTTCTCCTCTCTAATGGCAACAATTTTCGTAGATTGTAGAAAATATGGCTAAAAAGCCATTCACAATCTGATGACCGAAGATGCTACATGTAGAATTATCCATTTGCATACAATATGTTTAATATTCAATTATTTTATGTGTAAGTCTCGCTTTTTGTTTTACACCATCGTTTAAATGACGTATATTTAGGTTTAAGTGTGGTTGATTACCTCTGACACTTAATTTCGTTTTCATTCCAAATGTTAACTTGTGTTTATATTTTGGGCTCGCATGCATGATAATATCATAACAGACTCACCAGAAAATAATACTGGATGTATTCCTTTAACATACATGATTACGAAAAAGCCATGTAGACATTCTTGTTCAGCAGTAAATGTCGGAATAAAATCTGTTGCTGCAGAATAAAAATCAAATGTTCAGAACATCGGCGACCAAAGCGCTCTTGTGCATGTACCAGCTGTGGAAGCTTACATTATACCTTGTTCTGTTACTGATTCAGTATCATTATCAAATGACGTTGGTTTTAGAGAAAATATTTCCTTATTTGTTATATTTGTTTCCACGATTTTCTCGACCTTTAATTTATTCTTTTTTATTTTATATTTAATGTCTAGGAAATTAAAGTTGATCCTTTATGAGTAACAAGATATGCACCATAGCACCATAATGATTTCTCATTTTAAAAACTCCCCTGCCGGCAACCTCTACCCCAACTTGAAAGGTCAATATATATATATATATATATATATATATATATATATATATATATATATATATATATATATATATATATATATATATATATATATATATATATATGCAGTGTATGCTTTTTGGCTTACTAACCTGTTTTAGTCGCATATTTGTCGGAATAATAATGGTTTATTGTTTAAATTATCAAACGTAAAATAGAGGTGCTTTTATTTTTTGCATGTCCCGTTCTACACACACACACACACACACACCATATGATAGAGAGGTATCCCAAGTCACCGACAAGAAGGCGGAAAATAAATATTGCTAAAATGGCTGACATGAAGAAAATGTAGGTTTGTCAGGTCAAATCTCCCCAAATAAAGCACATTTTGTTACATCTGATAAAATTCAAGAATGTACTAAAGAAAAGATCTTAGATCGGTATGCCACCTGAAAAAAATGGCCCCAACCATAATATCCACATCACTGAAATGCCAATAAATATTTCCATCGGCATAAACATCTAAGGCATTTTGTGTCGTATATTCTCCAATGGTATAGGATATTTAAAAAAATAAAATCTGATATATTCAGGCAGATTTGACACTGCTAAACCTATAATTTTAGCGGTAATCCCCTTCCATACTAAAACAGTTAACATATTAATACAAATATATTTGCTCCTGTGAGCCCTTACTGTATTTAACCAACTAGAAGTCATCATTTTATGATTTTAAAAAGAATACATGGCATTAATCCTGAACGTTCCTCTATATTTGTTGGTCAAATGGTGCTAGATTTCTCAGTCGGAGAAATTATTGCCGTATATGATATATTTATTTTCACGATTTTCTTGACTCTATATTAATTTATTTAATTTAATATTTAATGTCTTGGAAACTTAAGTTTATCCACTTTAAATATCAAGATCTCCACCATACTGACTTCTTTGTTTAAAAAAAACACTAGGGATTCCTCCTTTCCCCTCCCTCCGCCCAACCCCACCCCGAAAATGGTCATTAATATTGCAATGTATGTTATGTTCTGTCGTGTATATATATATATATATATATATATATATATATATATATATATATATATATATATATATATATATATATATATCCAGTTTCTGTTTTGAAATGTCTGACCTGCTCACTGTACTTTTCTTAGTTGCATATTTGTTAGCAAAACAGTTACTTTTTATTCTTCAAAATTATCACACGTAAAATGAAGTTTCTTATATTTAGTGGGAGTCACCCCTCACACACACACACACACACACACACACACACACACACACACACACACACACACATACCATCGTAGAGAGGTATTCCAGGTCACCGACGTGAACCGTCGGTAAGTATGCAGAAAATATGAACATAAATATTGTTCAAAGTGGTAAACAGGAAGAAAATTTTAGTTTGGCAAATTCAATTCTACCCGAATATATAACATTTAGTTATATTTGTTATGATTCAAGAATGTATTAAGCAAAATATCTTAGATCAGTTCACCAATGAGAAAAATGACCCATGCCATTTTCCCCGCGTCACTGAAATACCAATAAATTGTTTTGTCGAGACACCGACCTAAGACATTTTGTTTTGCATTCTCAGATCGTATTAGATGTTTGTTGGGTGTAGTTCGTTTTGAGCAGACAATACATGGGTAACTTCTGGTTTCCTATAATCTGAAGGGAAATAACAAAAGGTTGCTGGTACTACTGGTAGCGCACAATGTAATAGTCAAGGCGGAACAAAAGGCTGATCAAATGGATCATTTGCACCTGGACACCCCCACCCACCACCCACCCGCCTAGTGGGTGCACCTCACCGCAGTGAAATGGTATTTTTAAAAATCTTTTATCTTATTTTTCTTATTACCGGTATGTATTTTCGGGAAAGGAGGATTTATTTTTTAAAACCCAAACATCCAGGGTTTACAGTCGCCTTAATCTGACCTCAATGAATAATCGTAATAACATGTTGCTTAATGTACAGTTGGATATTATTGATACAGAGTATATGTTAGATTGGAAATTAGTAAAAATTATAAATACTTTACAAATATCAATATCAATGCAAATGTTTACAAGCTAAAGAAATGATGGACACAGCAAATCTCAATTTACAGCTTCTGCAAGAAACAATTCATAACGATGAAAATTCGGTTTTATATGCATTTCTTGCTCATGTTTAAAATAAATTTTGTTTCTTGTAGGAGCTGTAAATTAGCGGTAATAGACGATTAAAAATACCTATTTTAGATATAATATTAAACATCGCATCAATGCCCGTTTATCAGTAATGCCGGCATTAGAATCTAACGATTTTCTTTAAAATTAACGAAGCCCGCATGAGTGAAACGACATAAAAGTTTCAGATATTTCAACTTATCTAATATGGAAAACTTCTTGAATATTTCATATTGTTTCATGACTGCGGGGATTAGTTTAATTTGCATAAATTCATTGCAGACAGCTTATTTTGTCACGTTTTCAGCATTCCACACCGAAGGCGCTGCCGCGGATCACGTCATCGCACGCGATAAGTATGAAAAATACAACGTATTTTTAAAGACAAAGGTATGTCTATATAAACTACATAAAACAGCTTTTAAAATAAAGAAAATAAATTTGGACATTTTCTGAAGCCATTAGAGGGCTCAAGAGTCTCTAGTCTTTTCAATTCATTACCACACAGTGTTGTTGAATCATGTAAATGTATGGGTAAAAATAATTAGAATCTGTGAATAGTGTAATAAATTTTGGAGATGCGCATTTGGTTATAGCGCCCCGTTTAAGTAATTCTTAGATTTGTGTGATTACTTGTTTGATTATTGGAATTCGGTGCAATGGAAATATTCCTTAGCCCGAAATAATTAGCCAATTACTAGAAGCAAACGTCACGGAAGAAAGTGTTAGTGAGTTTCCATGATGCCATGGTCAATTAGTAGTGAATTTAGACCCAAACCACATGACTGTCCCTGAATAATATAGTCCCAATAAAATCTAATGGTGTACATTGGTGTTGTGACTGCAGTGGAAGTATTTACGGTAGGAAACCGGTAAATTACCCAATGGAATAAACAAGAAGGGACTCGGCAGATATCGTTTGTGTCGCCATGGTGGCAAATGTGATGTAGTTGTACTGGCGTAATGTGCCGTGAAACCATTAATTGACTGGCCTAAGGTGGCGTAGTTAAAATAGTTCCCGGTGTTAGGGGATAATTGTAGTGTTTCTACGGCGTGAACTACTGACGGTACGGAAAGTGGCTGAAGAGAAACTATGCAGATGTGCGGTTGATAGATATCTGACGAGTAGGGAGATCTGGTCTTGCATTGATTAGAGTAAAATTCATGTATAAAATGGACACGTCGGCCTTTCTAATTCAGAACTGAAGTTGTACAGAAGTCTTTGGAAATTTGGGGTAAACTTATGACTTCTAGCGGGAATCGCTCCAGGCTTTTGACACCGCTCGGTCAAGCATAGACCCCTGGCTTGTAACAATAGTTTTTTTTTTTTTAATCCATCCTCGCTTTGGTACTCTGTATCATTTCTGTAACATAATGACAATTAAATGATGAAGTACATCTGCTATAATAAGGGGAAAACATTTTTTACTGTCAGTTATTATTATTATTATTATTATTATTATTATTATTATTATTATTATTATTATTATCCCTTTTCTAATTTTCATAGGAAAAGTTCACAAGGTGGAACAACCCAATTCATTCTAAGATATAGATAAATCAAAGAGATGCTAGATGCGTGTTGAAGAGCAAAATTTATTGCACATCACTGCTGAGAATGAAATAGTTTAAGCCATCTGTGTTAAAAGCTTTTGGCAAGTTTGTGAACAGATTTTACTCCGTATATAAAATGCAAAGCATGATTATTTTAATTATTAAATTAGTGTTTGAGTGTGTTTCATTCTTGAAGTTGATTCAAGAAGCAATAAGCTGTTAGCAAAGTCCAGTAAAAACAAATTTCAGAACTATTGGTTGACGGAGTTTCACTTTGTGAAGCACAGCAGCAAGGGGGAGCATTTAATTCTTCGCATACACTGCACGCAACATATTGCCATAAGTCATTCTGATGATAATTATTCGTTAGGCCAAACAAATGTGTTTCCTATTGCATTGTTTTAAAATTAGCGTAGGCAGGTATTTTTTTAAAAAAAACTATATATATATATATATATATATATATATATATATATATATATATATATATATATATATAGGGTTAGGGTTATATATATTGTTACATATAGGCTCGTTCAAAAGTAACA
>JAECUM010096259.1:0-71085 GCA_016617855.1 Megalonaias nervosa
TTACTACTTTACAAGTGTACTTGGGCAGTCAATATGGCAACTATTTCTGTACGAAACTGGTATTGTATAACGGAATAATTTTGATATCTTTTAACTGTGACAGAATTTCTTGTTATCTACATATCGTGGACATTATTTCCGGATAGTGTTTCTCAGTCTTGTTTTAATATTTTGTATATCCGGTTGATCACATGACTTGTATTGGCCAAAATGGCGACTGGTAAAGAACAAACGCGGCCTCGTGGGAGACAAACTCAAAAAGGATCTGGCAAAAAATCTCTTCCACCACCTACTAATGTGGGACATTTTATTATTATTCTTTTGATGAAGATTTGTAAGACGATATTAATGATCGATACAGCGGTGAAAGTCGGCATATATTTGGTTGGAGTTATGATTGGGTCTATTTTGTCCGATCTGTTTGCTTTCCCCAAATCATATTTTTCTGACAGCAAAAATATTCTGAACAGAATTTTCGTCTCTTTTGGGTTCGGCTGGACATTTGTTGCGCTGGCGTTTTTCATTATTTTCACCAGCTTCATATACACGTGCGGAGACTGGAAAAGAGTGCTCCGCAATCATTTTACACGTCTGGTTATTGCAACAGTGTGGTGGTATGTTTGCACCAAATCGTTTGTATTAATTGACTCAATAGTAGGAGTTTGCTCTAAGAAAGAATTTACGAACAAGGTCGCATGCATGAAAGAAGGAAAAGCTTGGTTAGGATTTGACATTTCTGGTCATATATTTTTGCTTGTGCACAATTTGTTGATCATATCCGAGGAAGTAAAATGCTTTGATTCCTGGACAAACCTAGAAAAGATGTTGGATGAAGAGGATATAACACTGAAGAAGAATCTTACAGAACAGCAAGTTTCGCAAGCTAAGGTCTCATACAGGTCGCTAACACCATTTATCAAAATTAATATAGTATTCGTCACCTTATTGTCAGTGTTATGGGAATTCTTACTGGTCATCTCAACAATCTACAGATTTCACACTCTGACTCAGAAGATAGCTGCTGCCTTTTTAGCTGTTGGATGCTGGTTTGTTAGCTACAGGATGTTGTTTATGTCGGGATTGAGTTGGTTTCCTGATCCACCTGGTTACAGTCCGTTCCAGTTTATAAAAAACACCAAAAGCAGAAATCGTTAATATTTGATTGGAGACGGTGCAAAATTTGACTTGTACTTGAATGCAGTTAGTTTTACCTGCACAAAGTTTAACCCAGTAAAATAATATATTTGAAGATAGCTGCTGCTTTTTTTAGCTGTTGGTCACTGTTTCATTAGCTACAGGATGTGGTTCGTGTCAGGATTGAGTTGGTTTCCTGATCCACCTGGTTGCAGTCCCTTCCAGGTCATACAGAAAACACAAGAGCAGAAATCGTTCATATTTGATTGGAGAAAGTGCATAGTTGACTTACAATTGAATGCAGTTAATTTTATCTGTACAAAATTTTACCCAGTAATTTGATATGTAGCTGTTATTCATATGGATCCATTCTTTATTGAAATTGATGATGTTTCTTTCAGGGCCTCCCTTAGAAATATATTTCTTTGTGCCATGAAATTCGCCAAATTAAAAAATTTGGAGCCACTTTAACATCCATTGGAACCATTTTATGCCACGATGCAGGGACTTAAATATATGCGTAATATTATATTGGCCCTATTTTTAATCTGTATAAACATGACAAAAAAACAGTTTTTACATGTTTTTATTACATTTCAAAGCACAAGAATAATTATTAATAAATATAACCTTACCATTTCATACACGTGAAGTTCAATGTATAGCATATGAAAAGCAAGAAAGAATAAGAATGTTTCTTTATAACTGATAATACAAATACTGCTTAGTCTTTATGAACAATGTCACTGACACTACATCAATATCCACCTCATTTTTTTTCCTAGACCATATCTTAAATGCCTTCCTGAAATCAATATTCTCAACACTTGGCCCATCAATAGAAATTCTCATTAAATTTTTCAGAGTAGATATACCCATAGAATTTCACAAGTTTGTTTTGATCAGATTCTGGCGACTGAACCTGCTGTCATAGTCTGTAGTTGAAATAGGGCAACAGGTAATCTGGTAGCTGCTTCAGATGCAGCTGGATATAAATCATTGTTTTTCAGCGCTAAATTAGCTATATTCTTTGTGCTTGTTACTGACTTGTTTTATAGAGGAAATTTTTAATTTTTCATTGATAAGCGACTTGGAATCTTTACAGGCGATGATTGGCATCCTTGTAGCAGCACCCTGTGTTACTCAGTTAAGTTCAGACCACAAAAACATGTGATCTAAGTAAATAATCCCTAAAACATTAAGCTGTCCCAAGTGTGTCTCACACTCTCAGTTTGCAATAAACATAAATTAACAACACATGCAAATGACACTGAATCTTTTTGCTGACCTGTTAAATAATAGAGTATATCCCCCAATCATTCCTTATTTCCTACTAATCACATTTAATTGCTTCTCAAAACCAACTGACAGCTTGCACTTACCTGAAATCATCTACAAATAACGTCTTATTCAACATCTACTGACATGATCCACTGACTGCCGCAGAGAGTGAAAACAGGCATACATTGGAAGACAGTTGAATAACATTTAAAATTGAAGAACATTTAACTTTTACTTCTTTGTAAAATTATGAAATGTGATGCTGAGTTAAACTGTTCATGAACATTAATGGAATTTTCAGATTACTTGAAGCAATGAAATATGTGATTAGTGGTAAAAGGGTTCACACTGTTGAGCAGTATTTTGTCCTAGTGACAGTTAAGGACTGCTTATATTGTCATAGATTTGATGGCTAAATCCACTGTTTACCTAACAAATGACCATTTAAAACCAGTCTCAAGATATAAGAAAGCTAATCCATTGTAATTGTTTTGGTGTGTTATATTAATTTGCCTATGTCATGGAGGTACACTTGACCGTAAAATCTGCTCTTTGTTGTGGTGTGGAGGTGATTAATGACATGCATGAATGATGAGCTCTTGGTCTATAGATAATGGATATCAGTTATTGTTGATGATTCAACTACAGATCTGATTGGGTCTCATTTGTATGAACATCTTCACTGTTGATAATTTGACAAAAATTTGGGCCCATACTAAACAAAATCTTTATGTATCTAGTTTTAAAGCATGTAGAGTAAAAAATAAAATTGTGTACTGGTACATATATGAATCCTGGCATTCCCAAGGACCCGGTCTGTCATGTTTATGTATTGATGTCCCTTGTTGTGGGTCTAATGCCATTTTTCAGCACATGGTAACCTATGGCAGCCAGTATAACTGGTGGAGGAAGAATCCAGAACACCCCAGTTAAGAGCCACTGACCCATGGGAAGCTACTGACAAGCTTTAATACATACTTGTATTGGCTGAGCCACAACTCAAACCTATGCGGACAGAGGTGAGATGGCAGTGATCAGTATCCAGGGTATCCATAAATCCACCACTGTACTTCCCTTTCTGTTGTAAAAAATCAATCCTTGTCATTCCAGCTGTTCTGAATGCCACTTATCTTTGCCACTGGAGCCAATTAATTGTACCTTTTGCTTGAATTACAATACCAAATAAAGAAAATTGCCAACTTGCATGTCCTATCTTGTCTGGTTGCAATTACTGTGTTGACCTTGTCTGGATACTGGTAAGAGAATGCCTGTTCTTTGTGAAATTGCCTTTTAAATGTTTTATCTTTCAGGTCCAGTTTTGATATGGGCTTTATCCCATAAATAGCACATGTCCACCTCAGCATGTCCATGTTACCAGTTACCGTTCAACATTTTCATGCAGTTTGGGGTGTAATTTTACTTGTAGTCCAAGATTGTTGCCTTTTAAAGATTCTATCTTTTTAACACCATTTGGAATTGTCATAATCCTTGTTAAATTAAGATAATATCTTCAAATCGGATACAGCTTGTAAAACAGTTCTGTAACTTTTACACATGATTGGATGCTGTTTTGTAGGTGAACTGCAGATCTGCCTTTTAAAAGATTTATTTTTTTAGGTCCAATTGTGATGGAGCTTTTGCCCTTTTTCCATCAATATTTTATCTCCACTGCAACAGAGTCATATAACCAGCATAGTGTAAAAAACATTCAACAAAATTTTTTAGTGTGGTGTGTAGTATATTACCTAAAGAATGTATCTTTTGAGCAAAAGCTATCGTGTATCCTGATATTAATGAGACTCTTGACTAACTTGATTTTCAGTATTCCAAGTTATGGTCCCATTTTCCAGACTTGTTCTCTTGTAGAAGTTTCTATTTGCTGAGCAGATTGTAGAGAGCGGAGACATTTGTGTTATACACATCGCTACTAGCTCAAGTTTTGATCAATCATCATACTGACAGATTTGTTGCAGATAAAAGTTACAGATTTTGAATATTTTCCTTTCCATTGATATATGTTAACTATGCTATATAAACTGTACAGGTATGCAAATGTTACAATCTTTTTTATTTGCCTCATGCAAAACAGGTGAAATTAAATGTTGTAGTAATATGTGGCTTATATTTGCATTTTTATTCAGCCAATAGGGTTTTAGCAATTTGTTATCAAAACCCCAACTGTGTACAATTGCATATATAGGATACAGTCTCTTAGGATATATTTATGAGACTGTCATAATGTATCACATTAACATAACATTTATCACTGACCTCTTTGTCTTACAAAATGTCTGTATTTTATAAGTGAAGAATTAGAAATCCAGAGGTTTATCCTCTTTGTAGGATTTTACTAGCATGTGGATAATTTGTGCGGGAATAAATGTAACTGACACCTTAGTAGTTTATTGGATTACGTGTCAGTTGCTGTAGGTGAATTGGATAGAAATCTCTTGGATAAATGCATAAGTTTTTTAAATTTTTTGTGCTTAATAACATTTGGAAGCATTTGAAAAGAAGAGTTTATATCATCATTTGTTTTGTGTGATAATTGCCAATTTATTGTTATGTAAACATATGTGTATGGTATGTTTGAACTGTTTGATATGACATTTTTTTTGTTTGTCAGTTTATTTGTGTTATAATTTCTTGTCATGCTTCTCTCGTGTGGAGCCTTATTGACTCATAAATTTAAATGTCTGTTCTACAGTTTATGTCATCATTTTTTTTAAATGTGGTAATTGCCTTATACAAACATCAATGTAAGGTCTGTTTAACAGTTTTGATATGACATAATATTTTGTGTTTATTACTATATTGATGTGTTACAATTTCATCATGCTTCTTCCATATGGTGTCTTATTGACTCATATATTGGAATGTCTGTTCTATAGTCTGTGTTTGAGTTTAGGTGCTGTGCACAAATTATTTTGTTCTTTACATTTTTATTCCCATTCGTATTTTGAAAGCACTGGGAATATTCTGATACCCTCCATTTTTCTGTCCATCAGTATGTTGCCACATCTTCTAAACTGCAGGATGGAAATTCATGAGTCTTTGTAGTCATGGCAGGGATCTTTCTGGTTTGGGCCAGCACCAGTTTGCAAGCAAAGTTTAACAGTATAACAGAAGTAAAACTAAATTAATTTTTAAATCGACCCAGTATATGGCCAAATAAAATGTAGCCTCCAAGAGCAATGCTAAGAGATCCTCAGTACATCAAATTCATAGCAGCCCCAAGCATTTTCAAATGGTCTGTTGTTTTTCTTAAATGTTGCATTGTATTATGTAGGAACGATGGCCATCATAAGGTCCCAATAGTTTCCTGAGCTTGGGAGATCTTTGTTTTGCTCGATCAATCAGCAAGACTTTACTATGTGTGACTGATTTTGCATTATCATTTATGGCCCCAAGGTCTGGAGGTGGGAATTAGGGGTTAGAAAATACAGTAAAAGGCAAGGGGATTTGTGGTAGCAAGATATTAAAGTTTCATCGGTGGTGGGCTGGCTTAGGAAGGGGCAGTTTCCCCAGGGCACCAGGCAAAGGGGGCACCTATACAGATTTCTTTTTTATGCAGCTTAAACTTTCATAGTATTTTACATTCGCCTTAGCGTAATCACAAAGCTTACATTTAGGAGGGGGAGGATGGAGGTTGAAAACTGACATGAAGACTGTTCTCTGTAGCAAAGTACAGGTGCCAATAAAGAACTTCGTCTGCAAGCACTTGTATTTCATCACTTAGTTATTGAAACAAGCTTGCATCTGGGGCATTATTTATTATTCTCTTTTATTTGTTTAGGTCATGATCAGTCTCTGACAATCATGGCAGGACTGTTTACCCGTATTTACTGAATTGTAACTCACCCCCAACTGAAAACACTAAACAGTACTGACCCTGATCAGCTGTTGCATGTTATATTGGAAGAGTCTGCCATGTTTAGTCATGGTAGGATTGCTTACCATACATATCTGATTATAAAACAAAAACATATATTGTATTGCAAGATCAGAGTCTCTGCTGTTTAGTCATGATAGGATTGTTTACCATACATATCTAATTGTAAAACACTCCTAACTTTAAACCGTTATATTGTATTGCAAGATCACAGTTAGTCTGTATCCAGGCAACTGGACAGACTTGGTTATATCTTACTATGTATCTTTTGATTTTCTGCATGTGAAAATGTTTTATTTTGTGATACCATAATGTTTATAGACAGAGCTTTAAATAGATACTGAAAGCCTAGCAACAGACAGCAGTATAGAAACTGTGACATTAAAATTCATTTAAAAGAAAATAATTTAAATCACTGTACTGGATTTAAATTTCCATACAGTGAGAGAAAGAAAAAATTATTTAGAAGTTAAGAATAACAAAGTTATTTAGAAGATGACCTATGGCAGGGTCTAATCCAGAATGGAAAGTTTAGGTGGAAATGCCATCTTAATTTGAAATAAAAAGTGGGAAATTTCTAAAAAAGGAGGGATTTAACAAAGACTGGTATGGTTTACAAATTTTATGCATGTTAGCATGGGTCAGACACGTGTCTGCCAGGACATTACTTAACAGCAGATCTGGGTAGATGATGTGGCATTGGGGTTCTCCTTATAAAGTCCAGTCTGACTTTAAAGATGACTGTGTTAAAAGACCACTTGTCATGAATGAATGAACATTTTTCACGCATGCATCAACTGTATTACTGTATACACATTGTTAAGACCTCTCATAGGAGAATATCCATCATGAAAAACAATATTTTGATGGCAGAGTGGATGGTCTTTCAAGAGCAATTTTCATTGTATCAAAAAAATGTAGTGTGGGTGTTGGTATCCATCCCCTGCTATAACTAGCATGCATTGTTTGAAGGAAATTTGCTTGTAATACCTAAATGCCAGCCCTGCAAAATTTTGCCAGCCCATGTCTAGTCAAGATTAAACATTATCCATTGTAAAACTTATAACTAGTCAAACAATCTACCTCCCTGTTGTAATAACATGCACATATATGATAGTCCCATTGAAATGTATCATTTCAGACTCCAGGACATCATGTAATGGTGGATGCACTTTTAAGCATGTTTGAATGTTGGAAAGATAACTGTAGTAAATGTTATGGATTGTTTATTTTGCCAGTGGAAGAGATTTCATTTTATTGATGAACTTGTCTGAAATGAATACATGCACATCCTATCTCCATTCAGTTTTATTTTACCACCAATTCAAATAGGAATAGAATATTGTGATCCTCATCACTTTTTAAATTGCTGTAAATATGTTGTCATTTCAGTCTTGATGCAGTGAACCTGACTAAGGGATTACTGTAATAACTGAGCCAGTCAGCTGTATATCTATCCCATGGATGTCTTTACAAAATAATGAATATTTTTTATCCAAGATTTCCTGGAGATTTATATCCTGTGAAGAATGTTACTTGCACTTTTTAAAATTAAAAGTCATTAAAACATCAACAGAAAATGTTTATTTTGTTAAGCCTGTTGGTTTTTTTGTAGGATAACAAAGCAATCTAGTGTGATTAATTCATTACGAATGTCATGGTACCTACTAAATAGATTTAAATACACAGTATGCAGTATAGGTATTTTGCTCAGTCATTGATAATAAAATTGTTTTAACAAAGCAGATGGTATTTTTATGTCAATATATATATATATATATATATATATATATATATATATATATATATATATATATATATATATATATATATATATATATTTCAAAGATCATTTAAATGCTTGACAACTATGTCTCATTGAATAAGAGACAGTACTGTAAATATGTATAAAAAACATCAAAGTTATCATCATGGCAAACTTATCCTGCATTGCATCCATTGTCTTGCAGCTATCTCAGAAAGCATGAAGTCATGAATGAAGATTTTAATTTCAAGCTGTTTATAGTGGTTGTGCAATACTTTTGATCTCAGTCAGATTCACTAAATATCGTATACATTATTTCTTTTTGCTATCCAATTGATTGTTTATAAATCTTGACATTAAATTGCAGGTAAAACTCCAGTGACAGCTTGACTTGTGCCATAACTTTTTTGGGCAAACTACTGTACTGTAGAGTATTTATATGGATATGTTAATTATTTCAGTTCAAAATTTACTTTTAAAATATCATTGATCAGTGTGTAACATTGGTTACACATAATTGTGCTTGCATATTTTCAGTTTTTTAATATATGCATGTAATGCCCTTATGTCACATGCATTAAATATCAACACTGTGATATAGAAGAACCATCTATACTTGCTTATAAGATGAGTCCAACTGTAAACTGCACATACACAGATCTACTGACACGTAATGCACTGGTAGATCTGGGTCTATGAAGTTTGTTATGAATAATTAGTTGAACAAACAAGTAGTTGGACTTGACATGTAGGCAAATGAATATGGTATATTAGTAGTGAGTGGGGATACCCTAGTGTCAATGGGACTTCTATGTTAAATTTGGGTGTTTGTACCCTGGCGACAAGGGGAATTTTAACATGGGTGGGACTATAGAGCGACAAGGGACTCCGACTGGGACAATCTAGCGACAAGGGGAATTTAACATAGGGATGTATAGCAACAATATATTGGGGCTGTCTAGCAAAAAGGGGAATTGGAGCATGGTGATGTCATGGTACTGAACACTGGGGAAACAATGGCAACAATGTTACAAGGGGCTGACCTCCGTCAGGAGGAACAGTGTTGCAAGGGGCTGATCTGAATATGCGCTACTCTAGGTAGGGACAAACACAACAGAGACAGAGACAGACATATACAAATACAAACCCAAGATTTATATATATAGATGTACCATGGAGTATCGGGGGACACTCCTTGTTTTGTAGAGGCATCTACAGTTTCGTTTTCATTCAAGTATTGTTGCACTTGGTCGTTCAGAACTTTGACCTAAAAAGTGTTTTGATTTTCAGTGATGTTTTTGATTTGTGTAGGGTGAATCATTTTGACCAAAGCCACTTCACAAGGGGCTTCGTGATCCAGTTGGATGGCCTGCGGTGATTTGGCCGTGAAACAGCACAGAGTATTTTGGGGAAACACATTCATGGTACTGTCACTGGGTAAAGTTAAGTAAAATGGGTTATTCATAATTCCAGCATTCTGCTGTCCAAGGGGTCACTGGAGGTCACAGGAGTGTCTAAAAGAGGATTATTGTTGTTTTGGTGGTGACTGTTGGGAGGGTGACTGACGTTGGTTGCAAGACTCGCGTTGTTATCATTAGAGTATTTCAGGGAAGGATTGGGGAGAAGGTAACTGATGCAACTGCTCAGTAAAATAGTCCACAATTGTTTGTCTCCTTGTTGCATATTCAGATTGGCAATGGCAGCACTGATGACACAATACACCAAAAAGATTTGGCAGAAAAAGACGATTTGCGTTTTAGGCACACGTTCTCCACACCACACCCACAAGGGTTGCTTTTGTAGATCTTGCAGAAAAGAACTCGTCGAAGGAGTGGTCACTGTGGTGGATGAGGCTGTGTTGAAGGGCATGATGGTCACTTCTTTTTATTGTCGATGACTTGCGAAGCGTCGATCCAAGAATCAAAACTGGGAGGATATCCTTTCCAATGTACTTTGACTTCTTTGATTTGAACTGCTGGGTCTAGCAATTAACATGTTAAAGGGATGGCGAAGATATAAGGCCTCCCAACTAGCACGATCTAACTTTTCATCAATGACTTTGAAAGTGAATGAAAAGGGAGCAGAGACAGCAGAGGTAGCCATAGTGCAGGGAATGTTATTTTGAAATGAACACAGACAAGACAAGAGTTTTTATACTTTTTCAGGACACGTTTAGTTAAAAAAATTTTAAAATTGAACATGAAAGACAAAAATACATAAAAGCCAAATGGTTAAGTACATCAGTAAAATACACATCAAAACGATCAAAGTGGAATATAAACAAGTCACTGTACACCATTTTTTGTGACGAAGGTGTGGTGTCCAAGGGACACTGGGTAATGTTCTTAGAGTCGCTACACTAGGCACAGTCACACGGGAGTCCTCCTGGAATGGCCTTTCGGGGATGTCCATGTCAATGACAATCCTGTCCAGATTGGGGTGGTTTTCCTCATTGTCGGGTTGTTCTGACACTGTGGCTAACACAGGTTTAAAATTTACTTTTTTAACTGAACGTTTGACTTGATGATTACAAATCATGGGCTTAGTTTGCCACTTCTTTTGTCCAAGCCCTGAAACCAAGACTTTTCCAGTCATGTACATCTTGTCAGTGAGGGTGTAAGTCACAAGCTACACACACATCTTCATAAACATCTTCAGTGACTAAAAGTTGATGAATCTTTTTTTCCCTGAGAGGTAGAGAAGTATTGAGATGAAAGCGCAAGGCTTTTAACAGAATGAGTCTCTTGTGTACTGTGAGGTACAGATCATAAAGAGCCCACAAAGAATCAGCTGGTAATTGAAATCCCAGAAAGGAAGTCACAAAGACATACACCACACGACTGCCCAAATTCATTGGATACAGTTATCATAAAGAGCGTTGGTAATCCACCACAGTCTGAATACTGTCATTGATTTCCTTCCATGGCAGTTGTTGTATAACTAATGATAAAGTCGTGGCATGGTAACAAGTTTTTATACCCTCTTTTGTTGGAGGGAATAAGTATACTTTTTGCACAGAACTGATGGTACTCCATCGGTGTATCCAAATAGTTTAGTCACTTGCTCACACACTACACACCGCACAGAATTTTTCCTCTGCAGACAAAATTTGATAGCGTAAAAGAGTTTGGTAATCCTCTAAGTCTTCCTCTGGAATTTGTTGTAGTATGGACACTATGTAAGTAGAATCAATAGCAGCCAATGAATTTCAAATGAATCAGTCCTCTTATAGCATTCAGCTACCAGTGGTTAAACCATTGGTGACGTAACTGATGAAATTGTTCATTGGTTTTGACTTGTATTTTGACAAACTCTCGGCAAATGCTTTCTCTCAACTCCACAGGCAAACCACGAATGTTCTGTTGTAAAGTATCCATGAAGAGATTACTGAGGTTGTCCCACTAAAGGTAGGTAGTGACAGTGCCAGACCATCGAGCATGTTCCAGGTAAGCCGAGTCTTTCTGATCCCACTCATGAAGTGACACACCACAACTGAAACACTTGATTTTATCACTTTCTGCCAAGTAGATACATCCAGCTCTGGCTAGTTCTTCAGGGGTAGGTCCTCCCAGATATTTAGGCCACTTCCCTTGGAAGGTTTGAAATCGACTTTCAAAGTCACAGTATTCAGGCAAACGCACAGGGAACAAATATTCTTCTTTCACAGGTTCATTTTGATGAGGGTATGGTGAAACCAGCAGTAGTTTGCTCAGGCATGGATGACATCCGTAGGGTGGTAGACACATGGTTTCACATTGAGGATGACATTGACCATGAAAACCAGTAAAGAATCCACGATAAAGAGTGGCATTGCTTTCGCATCCGTCGGGTTTGACACGCACAACATCAGTTTCCACATTAGGTGTAGCAGTAGTAGTCATAACGAAGTTCCCATGATGTGTTGAATCGCTGAGGTCACAGCATACGGCATCCATGCAATTGCAAGGCACAGCATCGCACTCCACTTGAGAATCACTGAACTTGAATTGTGTCTTTTTGAAAGGATTCATCTTTCGTGCTTTGTGTTTGTAGTTACAATGAACTATCGGTCTTGGAAGTTTTCCCTTTTTATACTAGTTGTAATGAAGTCTCAAGCTTGTAAATCTTTCCTTTTTTATGTCTAGTTTTGGAAATCTTCCTTTATTCTTCCTGGACAACAGTACTACCTTCTCCAAGGTACCGTCACAAATGTATCGCAGTGTGATGGGTGGAAAGGCCATATAAAGGTAAGGACAGTGCGGAGACCATCGAGTATGTTCCAGAATAGCTGAATCTTTATAGATACATTTATCCATATGCAACGTCAGACCATAACTGAAACACTGTACTTCGTATCCCAATCAAGTCTTGGGTCCCAAGTAGACAAATCCTGTTCTAGCTAAACATTCGAAGTGGGTAATCCTTCCCTGTCCTTAGGCCATTTTTTAAATGTTTCCATTCGACTGGCACAATCACAATAGTCGGGCAAGAAGACAGGAAAATTGTATTGTTTGAATTTGGAGTTCACAGTGGGTCTCTCACTCTATTCCTTCTTGTTGGTGACTATCCTCTTGGTACCATTTTTTATACCAGTGTGTCCGAACAGTAAAGTGAAGTGGTTGGGAAGCTGCACTCACTTCTGGTATACGATTTAATTCAGTTTTCCAGAGGTCGACTGACGATTTGGTGTGTGGCTAAACGTACAATCTTGTGAGGTTCATAGGTGGTCACTCTAAAATGTTCATCCTGTCCAGACTGCAAGGCTTCTTTCAACACGCCAAAGTTCACCACTTGACTGGTGCGATAATTGAGAGTCAATCTTTCCACTTTACACTCGGTGTGCACTTCTCCTTGTGGGTCCCGGTATTCGTAGGCGTAATTTTCAGGAGCACCACTAGCAAAACTTAGAATCTTGTCGTCGGGGTGCCCGTTTGTCCCGGCTTCTAAATGGTCTTCTTCGATGTCAGGGTGCCGGTGACCAAGGCGATCGATCTAGATGCAACTGTCCGTGGCAAAATACAGCACACGATCTCCTAACAGTTCTAAAGCTTCGTACAATTTTAAGCGAGCATGTGCTGTCACGTCGGCTGCGATAATGACATTTCCAAATTCGTCAGCCTGTACAAAGTCCAGTTCTTCGTAACTGACCAGGATCAAGTCTTCACGAAGGACGTCCACGTGTTTCATGTATTTGGTTTTGTCGTGAATCATCTGGAAGTAGTGGGAAGGTTCTGTCAAATACTCCGTCTTGGGTAAACACGGTCGTTGTGCCATTTTGCCCCACTGTAAGGGTGCAAATTTCTGTCGATCTATAAAGAGCACATTGATTTGGGCAGGTGAATGATTAATTAGATTTATATGGACCGGCGCGTGTTAAATCCACATAATGCACGGATTTGTAATGTCTGTGTCATGAGAGGAGTGATTCTTAATGAAGCATACGTTTATTTAACCGTCAGACAGACTGGAAGGGTAAGGTTAACTTTCGATCTTGTATCGGAATTGTCAGATTTGAGATTTTCCAGAATTAGTTATTTGGGAATTTAGAGGTCACGCAGACTACAATTTGGCACCTAGTTATAAAAGGCGGCAGATATATTTAATCCGGATTGGTTACGCTAAAATAAGGGGAGTTGTTCCCACACGAAAATTTCTTGGTTTTAATATGTCCCATCACAAAATTTTTAGTCAGTCTACGCTTTTCTGCAAGAGAAAACAAATGTAGGAGACTCCAAGTTTGAATTTAGAAGAAATTCACTAGTAAATAATTATCCAAGGGATCGGATGTCTGGAAAGTCGACGGACACGAATTTGGCGGTAGAAGCGAGCGAAGCTTGAAAGCACAAGGTATTTTGCACCAGTCTCATGTAATTCGTTGATATCAATATAACGATTTGTTTGATTTATTTGCTTATATTTGCATGAATTTATTTGTTTAAATTCGTAGATCAGTTTTCTTGATATGAATACAACTTTGTGAGTTCATCTATATGAATCCGTACAATGATATTCTTTATATAAGTTTGTCGAATTGTTTGAATGTGTCGTCTTGATTATTATAGGAAAATATGTATCTAATAATTTCATGCCTTACCTTAGTTGGTATGAGTTAAGAGAATCCGCGTGAATTCACCGACCTTAGATGATTTCACGTATGATAAAGACTTGAGTGCGTATTGACTGAAATTAACGTTGTTAAACCATGAAGTGAGATTTCATGTATGCTAGAGACTTGAATGTGTGTATTCGCTAGAAATAACGTAGCTAAGCCATGTAATGAATTTCATTCATTCATTTGTGTAATTGAGACGGGAACAGAACTGTTATGTGTTGCGGGATGTTAATGTGAGTCAGGTTGAAATAGCCGTTGTTTTTGGAAGTACATTAATCTTATGAAACTAGGTTTATTTATGGTCTGCCATGTGTAGCTTGACCAGATAGCCTTTGGTATCTGTTTGAATTCCGATAGCACTATATGTAACATAACGAGAGGGGAGTAATGATCTATTCCCAGTAGGATATCTGACAGAAGATTTAGGTTGCTTTGTTTATTTTTGGAAGGTGAAATAGCTCCACGGGACGTATCCACGTACCTACCTATCGAAGTATCTACGTATCACGTACTTACATATCCACCTACTCACACAAAGTTCGAGGGCCGAAAGAGGCGAGACAATAGAGAGTTTGGAAAAGGGAAAAGTGGAAAGGACCAAGAAGAACAGTCACAGTGAAGTTGGAGAACAGCTACAGTGAATTTGGAATGAACCAGAAATAATCAGGTTATGAAGTTGTAAAAGGAAATGACTTCGATTGTTCACTCGATTCTATGATGAACTAATTCTATCATTTTCAAACAGATCGGCTATTTATATAAGTATATTTGTGTTTTGAAATTCGGTGAATGATTTATTTCAAAAAGAATTGTATCTTCCTAATGTAATGCGTTATGACGGTTGTTTATATAATTGATTAAATTGTTATTTCATGTACGGGGGGCTCGTGTCATTCTGTTTTATATATCTGCTCAGATCTCTATCTATTCCACTTTATATTGAAATTTACTCGATCCGGGCAATAACACCGAAGGCGATCACCCTCTAGATAACGATAACCAAATTTCCACTACAACCCATCCCCAACAAACTGGGGGCTACGTAGCACCCACAAACAATTCAACATCACTTTGGCAAACGAACGCCTTCCTTCGTTTTTCTCGATGTGGTCTGACGCGATGCCTTCCTGTTCAAAGTATTTCTCTTTGAATTTGTCTTGGTCTTTTGGTCTTCGGGAGTGTGGCACCAGGAAGGATAGCCGCTGGCTTCTTGTTTCAGTTTCAGAAAGGCACCCACATAGTCTGCGAAAATACCTTTCTGAGTCTCGTCGCCCTTGTGGTATTGTTCTGTCTTGGGGAAAGTGATAAATTTCGTACATTTCTGACAGTTGGTATCTCGGGTCCAGAGGTTTGAACAATTCCACGCCGACCCACGTTCCTGTCATGGCGCGTTCTTCCTGGGTGTGCTGACAAGGTTGGTCTTGGTTGTACGTTTCAGCACAAGTATCGCACAATGGAAACATCAGTTTTCCGTGGGAATGTTGAGGTAAAACGGGATGGTACAAGTCCGTGGGAGGCAAGACTTTACATTTAATCAATCCTTCGTATTGTCGAATGTTTTTCACGTCGATGTGTTCCGTCAGCAATTGTGGATGCCTTGCGGGAAAGTGACAATATTTGAACACGTAAGGATACAGCGAACACACGTCCAAGTATTTGATTTCTTCTCCTTTCTCATCGTCGACGTGGTACAGCAAACAGGTGGCATTCGTCCGTCCTCCATACAAACTGTTCCGCGGGTTCAGAAGGTTCACCAACTTGTAACTTTCCAAGATGCTCTTAAATTCGGGATCGGTTTTCAAACGGTGATCGTACTCGTGTTCCCACATTTCCACGACTTGGTATCCTTGCTGTTCTAACTTTAAGCGTCGCTGACAAGTGGCCTCGTACAAGTCTTCCATGGTACGTTGTAAAAACTGATTTGGGTGTACCGTTGAGGGCAGCAGATCGGACATTCGTGAAATAAGCAACCTTTCAACTCGTACACGATCTTAGGGTTTTCTAAGTCCCAGCCATCCACCGAATACTTTCCGATGGTCTTTTCACCTCCTCCGTTTCTGGCGTGTTGGAACCATTTGTCTTCCATGTCGCACAAGTAATGTAGCCAGCGTAGAGCTTTGACCAAGTATTGACGTTTGACAAAATTGGTCGTTTGAGAGCGGATGACAGCCAGGGTCTTCTCAGGCATGAATCGTTTGCGGTACACTAAGGAACATGCTTTGGCTATGGTGCAGGCTCTTTTTTCAAAGTATCGATCCCTCCGTTTCTTTCCTGGACAAATGTGTGCCATGGCACTATTGGTACGTTTGACTTGTCCACAGGCAGAACAACATTTCAGGAGTTGACAAGCACTTTTCCGCTGTGAACCTTGCGTCTTCAGATGTTGTTGGTGAGAAGTTGGGCTAACAAATGTTCGCTGACAAGCTGAGGAATGCATTCGTTTTTATCCTTCGTCAAGAGAGGGTTTAGACTCCAAATATCCTGGACATTTCGCTCCGCAATGCTTTTGTTGCTTTCGATTGTTATAACCATAGTCACATTTCTCACAATAATAGCAATAATAACCGTATCCCAGGAATACAGTAATACTGGTAATGGCATCGAAATGTTCATCGTGATGATAGAGGTGAATGTATTTTCCTTTTTTGAAATTTTTGTCTCAAAACTACAGAGATCCACGCAGTTCTTGAGGGTGTACTTTCAGTGTGTAGCGTGGAGCCAAGACGTCTTGCAATATTTGCATTTCAGGAATGCCACAGGGTTTGTCTTTGGATAGGCTAGCTTACTGTAACAGGAGTTCTGCTTCTCTTTGTTGTTTGGCTCGGTCCGATCGTTGAATAGTTTTCCAGGCTGTTTTCCATTCTGCCGTGTCGCTCTTGTCGGCATACGTTCGTCCAACCACGATGGCACGGGCTAAACACATCTGGTCTTGAGTGTTGTTAATTTGGACGATACTCGTTTTGGTGCTACTAATGTTGTCCACCAATAACACCTTTTTGCGTCCGTTCCTTTGGGAAGAGAAACTTGGGCCATATACAGTGTCGCTTTTCCATCGCTGATGTGAAACTTGTCGTTGAACTGCTGACTTTAGAAGGTGTCAGTTATGATGGCCTGCTAAACTCGATCCAAACGTGGGACTTCAGACTGTCGTGATAAATGGAAAGTGTCAAGCGATCAGCTCGACATTGCCGTTTCAGTGTGGTTAACAAAGAATCCCACAAATCGGCGATGAAGCCCTCTATCTTTCTCCAGCGGTACGTCTGACTTGAAATCTTTAAACTTCACCGTGTACGTGTAGGCCGTGGTTCTAAATTTTCTAGAGGAGCGTTTATCCGTCTCTCGAATGTGGTAGTAGTTTTCAGGGTTTACTGGTGGTGGACTTTGGTTTGACTTTTCGAGATAAAAGTCAAGATACTTACTATATCTTTCAGAAGAGAGGGTATTGGTCTTCTGAATGTCTACAACGTCAAAGTAAGACAAGCGTCATAACGAGACAAAGGTCAAGATACCTGTTATCATTGTCAAGAGAAAGGACATTGGTCTTCAGACTGCCCTAAGAAACAACAGGAACAGGAGGAGGAGAGGGGTTCCGAACAGGAAGAAGAGGTACCCTCCGAAAAGGAAGAACCCAGACACGTTCAGAAGGAGAAGAAAAGAAGACGAGAAGAAAGTGAGGAAGAACAGTAGGATAAACCTGTGACAGTGAAGAAAAAATAGGAGAGAGTGAACAAAGACAAAGAAGAAGCTAATGAATTTTTAAAGTGTTGTGTTGTGACATTGGATTGTAAATTTGTACCAGAATAGACCAGGAAGAAAAACGTAAGTGTCTCTTAGTTTTGATTTTTTAGAATAAGGACCTACACTCACGCACTCACACACACACACACACACACACACACACACACACACACACACACACACTCATCATGGGTAAAAGGGGATTTGAGTTTTTTTTTTAAATCTTGGCAAACAGTGATGTGTGTGTATTTTTGTTTGTGTGCGTGAGCGTACGTGCGTGTGTGTTTTTTGTTTGTGTGCGTGCGCGTACGTGTGTGTGTGTGTCTTTTTCCCTTAACAAACTTCTTGCCTATACACTCATGAGTGTTTGTTTTGTGTGAATGTGGAGTAGTGTGACTTTAAACACTAACTCCTTTGCTGGCTGCCTGAAGAGAGTCTTATTCTACGGTCCAGAGGTCAGACGAAGTTTGAGGAAGAGAAGAAAACTTGCGAGATGCCCTCGATGTTAACTGAATAATGTTAACAAAAAAAACAAAACAAACCCAAAGGTCCTTTTCAGGGCCCCTCACCAGTCTCGAAAAGATACCTATTCTCTCTTTGCCATATTGATGTATTTGTTTGTATATGTCTATATATGTATATGTTAAATTTCCATTGTCCCTAGTCAGTCCCAATCCATTGTTGCTATAATCAATTTCCCTTGTCCCTAGTCAGTCCCACCCCTGTTAAAATACCTTTTGTTTCTATAGTGCCGGAATGTTCCGGGATATGTTTAGTTTCCGTTAAATTCTGGGACAATTTCGTAATTTTAGCGTTACCTTTAGTCACATCCATTTTGACGTTGGTCTTTTCCTTGATTATGGCTATTTATAACATCATTATAATTATGCAAATTTATGAACACCAGCAACATAATTTTAGGTCTAGATAATGCTTTATATATAAATCTCGGGTTTCTACGTGTATTATGACTGTCTCTCTGTTGTATTTGTCCCTACCTAGAGTAGCGTATTCAGGTCAGCCCCTTGCAACAATGTTCCTCCTGACTGAGGTCAGTCCCTTGTAACATTGTTGCCATTGTTTCCCCAGTGTCCAGTACCGTGACGTCACCCCACACCAATTCCCCTTGTCGCTAGACAGTTCCAATACATTGTTGCTATATATCCGTATGTTAAGTTACACTTGTCTCCAGACAGTCCCAGTCCCTTGTCGCTCTATTATCCCACCATTGTTAAAATTCCCCCTTGTTGCCAGGGTACAAACACCCAAATTTAACATAGAAGTCCCATTGTAGCTAGGGTATCCCCACTCACTACTTATATTGCACAATTTTCCCAACAATTTCTGCTCTTCGGACTCCATACTGAAACATTAGCCAGCTTACCAAACTTTTAATATAAATTTAGCACACTAAGAAGGATTTCCTTGTGCATTATTAAGGAATCTTTTAAATAAAATACATTATTAGGTTTTAAAGACGACTTGTAGGTCTATGATCAGAGAGACAACATTTAAATTAATTATTATATTCATTTTGTGTTAACGGCTTGAATTGAAAGATTTCGTACTTTAAATGATGCTTAAGCCTATTATATAGACCAGGGGTCGGCAACCTATGGTACGCGTGCCACAAGGTGGCACGTCAAGAGGTTTTTTTGTGCCACGTGAAGGGCAGCCAAAAATCTCAATTTTAACAGTGTACTCTCTTACTGGTGGCACGCGCTCGTTCATTTTGTAATTAATCCGGAAAAAAGTGGCACGCTATGTAAAATAAGTTGCCGACCCCTGATAGAGACCTAGGTGACGATTTACAAGTCCAAAATTTAATGTGGAATCATGACTATGAGGAGCTGGTCCACTTGTTATGTGGCGGCACTTTTAGTTTGGTTATTATTATCTAGGAGATGATCAACCACTTGTTATTGCCCAGATCAAGTAATTAATGATATAAAATATGAAATTAATGGATGGAATGAGAGATTTGAGTAGAGATATTGAATAGAACAATACGATTCCCCGCATGTATAATCTAACATTTTAATCATTTACATAAACAAAATGAAATTGAACATGATATTTGAATGATTCACTTTCTCTTAGAAATAGAATTACAGAATTTATGCGAAATGCATTTAGCTGTTCTGTTATACCGGTAAAACAAATTTCATCATAGAATCGAATGAATTATTGAACTCAAATTGCCAGCATGTCTGCCTAACTTGGTTGCTTCCAGTAGTTTCCAAATCGCTGTTGGTTTCAAGTCAGTATTGCCATCTCTCTCTCTCTCTCTCTCTCTCTCTCTCTCTCTCTCTCTCTCTCTCTCTCTCTCTCTCCAACTTCTTTGGGTCATCAACCATAACTTGGTTGTAGTCTGCACTCCTTTCCACTGGATAGACCAGGTATGGGACTATTTTGTTTACCCCTTCAAATAAATTTAATACGCAACCTAAATATTTGTCAGGTTTTTTCTTCTCCTGGGAAGGGGCCCCAAGTGGCCAAGTGGTCTAAAGCGCTCTCCGTTACGGATCACTGCCATCTCACCTCTGTCTGCGTGGGTTCGAGTCTAGGATTCGGCGAATGTGGATATGTGAGAAAGCTTGCCAGTAGCTTCTCGTGGGTCGGTGGTTCTTTCCGGGGATTTCCCGGTTTCTTCCTCCACCATTAATACTGGCCGCCATGTATAGCCTATCGTGTGCTGAACAATGGCGTTAAGCCCCACAACAACAACAACTTCTCCTGGTATCGAGCAATATTCCCACTCTTGTTACGTCAGATATCGTCTTATTGTAATTCAAAAGACCTAAACTAAAAAATATGGCCAGCTTGCAACCTGATACACACTACCAATTACCATCAAATTAATGTCTCTTCCCTTAGTAACGGCATTTCTAACCGGAGCCGTGACGTAACTAAACCTATTAGATAGACTATTACATCCTACTCTGGGCTATAAATTACTAGCTGGACGATGTAGGTCGATACACACCGATTTTCCTTGGAAAAAGAGAATTCACAACCTAATTACACAAATGAATTAATGTAATTCATGTCTTGTCTTAACCATATTACTTGCTAGCTAGCGATTCATTGACATAGATATAGTAAGATCAAGTTTTAGCATACATGATACATATCATTTAAGACAGATACATTAATTCTCACAATTCGTATTAGAGTAATGCATGAAATTCATACAATACATGATTACTATTACATACAAACCACTTAATCCAAACATATTCATATCAATGAAATATATAATATGACATTCTTATAACACATGAATTGTATGTAGATAATGAATGCACGATTAACTTCTGAACTCAATGAAAATTGAAGTATGAATTCAAAGAAATAAATTCAACAAATAATTACAAAATTACATCAATGAGCATATTGTATGTGATTGAGACAATACCTTTGTTCCTTTCGAGACCTGCACTTTCTACGCAGCCGAATTTCTCTCTGGTTTTAGGTCTCTCGAATTCTCACAGACCACCTACCCGTGCACGATTTATTGGACGAGAAAAATTACTTGTTAATTTCCTTCAGAGTACCTCAGACTTCGCTTCCCTCAGAAAAACTTGGACTGACTAATTTGGCAGGGGGAATTACTTAAAACATTGAATTTCGTCTGGGAAACACCGCTGCTCGTTTAGCTTAGCCAATCAGGATTAACTTCCTCTAACCGCCAAAATTTTAACACGCCTATCGAAGCTAGAATAATTCTTTCTATTCCGCTTATATTAATAACTAGTCTGGAAAAGTTCATTTTATTTCCAAATGGCACAAATTGACTCTGAATTGTCTCTACTTTGTCCTTTTTCTTTACTTGACCTTACGTTCACATCTCCACTTCTATATTCGTAACTGTTATCCTAGAGGGTCCTAATTAAAATCCAATCATTACCCGAAATAGAGCATATCAGACCCTTCGCAGGCAGCAATTTATTGCGATCCTAGACCATAAGTCAAAGTTAATTGTTACGTGTCACGCTGACCACGATAACGATAAGATGTGCTGCGAGAACTTCTAATAAATGTTTTGCACAGTTACAACGACTAATGTCATATAAACCACAAAGAGGTTACACTGTCTAGTGTATATGCCAGACTGAGGGTATAAAGGGACCATACTAGAAAAACTTTAATTTTCATAAAACGCTTTTAGAGTAACTGTCTCAAGTTCTCATATCCTTGTAATTTCAAATTTCAGATATTTTTTTAGGAATCTGATCTGATACTCCACTTGTACTATTTTGCCGCAGACACTTAACATAATGTGTGTAGTTTATAATTTGCTAAGGGAAACAAAGTAATAGGGAGAATATATAATTGACTATGATGTGGGAGAAGGCACTATTGAGTTCAGATTGATATCTACTTGTAATAAGTTACTTCCCCTTGGTAGGATAAAACCACTGTAACAATGCTACAAATTTGCTAACAAAAATGCCACCTGGAGAAAACCATGCTTTTTATGACTATATGAGATTTAATTTAGATTGCATTTATTGTGGTTTTCAATCTTATTTGTCTTTGGTGCAGGAACTGAATATTTTAATATGCAGGAGAAAAAAGAAACAACTCGGAGAGTATTTTACTTTCCGTGATGAAGCACAAGGTCAATGCTATAAGGTAGAACATGAATACACATCATAATATACTAGCAATATCGCCGTGTAATGTGTCTGAGCCGCTACACTTATTCTGGATCCCTTGCACACGTTCTTCCTGGGATTTCAATGCACACATAGATACCGTAGTAGGAAACAGTCAGATTTTTTCGTGTAGTAATCTGCATAGACTGTGAACTAAGGTTTAGATAATCTTGGGGGTCAAAACATTGTTTAGGCTGTTATACATTATGCAAGAAATAGTATGAGCTGTAAGGAGCAGATTTGTGTAAAGAAATATGGAACATATTATCTTTGCTATAATAATTCTTCCTAACACAAAATAATACTATATAGTAGGCTATTGAAGATAAATTCATTAAGAATTCCAGAAAGCAGCAAAACATGAACGTGTAATACTGTCTGTCGAATATACTACTACTATTACTACTAATAATAATAATGTGAAGCAGCAGCAGGAAGGGTGAACCCTACAACTTTGTAGAGACCTTATTTTTGAAATTTAAGGGTTCCTACGAAGGCTGAAAAAAAAGTTTTTGCCTTAACAGTAAAAACTTCTCTAATTGACCAGATTTTTTCCGATTTTTCCACGTGCTGGTCACTACGCGTATGTCGTTCACCCTTCCTGCTGCTATAAATTAAACAGCCATTATAGATATTATCAATAATGAGTATTGGAGAACCACACTCAGCTAAATTAGCTCGAGAGCGACTAGAGGCAATTAAAAAATATCTACCTGTTCGTGATTCTGTTAAGCAACAACTACAATCGCGTCAGGAGTATAAGATGGAATTTGCAGACGGTGCAGAACAATTATTTAAACCGATTGTCGAACCAACGAAGAAAATTGTTACAGCAACCGAAGCAACACAACAAGCTCTTGCAACATTGCCTGCTGATATTGCTCGTATTCAAGCAGCTCAACCACCACCACAAGCACCACAACCACCACCACAAGCACCACCACCAGGAACCAGAACTAAGATAATAGATAAATTTACACCTTAAGGTATTGCTGCTATCAGGGACCCAACCCAATTATTTGATATTGCCGCGTATGGATATTATGAAAGAAAAAAATATGTAAAACCAGAATATGTTAAATCATTAAGCTCTACCAATTGGATCAAGGATATATATCGCGTCGCTACTGGTACTCCAGAAATCAGATCTAATAAAGATATTGAAAGTTTTAACAGTTTTGGTGAGATATGTAGAAGAGGTTGAACAAAGTAAACGATTATCACAACCACCACAATTTGAATTATCACCACTATCATCACTATCATCACCGCAGCTTAAACTACAACAACAAAAGATACTACAACAACAACAAGAGATACAACAACGACGACGAGAACAACAACGACGAGAACAACGACAACAACGACGAGAACAACAACAACAACAAAAAGAAGAATTTGCAACATTACCACAATCACCACAAATTAAATTACCACGATCACAACAACTACAACTAGTCCAAACAACAGGTAAGGAAGAAGAAGAAAAAGAATTTTATGATACTCCTGGAGCAACTGGAAGTGGTCTAGGAAGTGGTCTTATTACTTGTCCCAATAACGTCCTTGCTGATGTTGATCGACTAGAAATCCTCATTGGAGGAAAACGAGCTGGTAATAATTCCCCAGAAATCATTAATGAAGCAGCTGATATTTGCAAACGATTATTTACAGGCGGTATCATGGATATTAATGTATATCGGTCTCTCATTAATGAAATCGCCGATGACTACCACAGTGATTAGATACAATTAGTGATAAAGTCATTTAATAACAAAATGATCGTGCATGGTACTCAGCGTGGACCTACCATGGTCAGGGTAATAAACTCTCGATTACCAGTATACAAAACGACCTACGGAGATGGATTAGGTGATGTTGTTCAGGGTCTGTTTAGAAGAATAGCCCCAAAAGCAATACCGATTGCAAAGCAACTAGGAATGAAAGCTATTGATGTTGTTCGTGAAAAAGGTATAAGCGCTGTTGGTAATATTGCTAGCAAAGCATTCTCAGCAATCAAAGATAGACTATCAAGATTAATACGCAGACCACAAGCGACCCGACCTCAACCTGTGAAATTGGCCAGCACTGAAGTGATGCCAGCAAATGTCAGTAAAATAATAAATCAAGCCGCTAATCAAAAACTAGCAGAGTTGGCTGATGTACCAATGTCGGAAAAGGAAAAATATAACCGCTAGTCTGATAGCAGGAAGTGGTCTCACTTCCCGAAGTGGTCTTCGTGTTAGACGAAGACGATAATAATAAAGATGTTTAAGCGCATATCTGACCCCGCGTTTGACATGGACGCACCAGTTCTCAAAGATGAGTCTGAGCGCGATTATCAGTATTATTCTTATGACGCACGACTTCCAGATCAGCGTGGACGAATAGAACTACAGGTTCAGGATACAAGCAGATATTTCCTACCCGCTGAAGCATTTATTGAAGTCGAAGGTGAAATTTTAAATAACGCTAATCCTGCAGCACCACCAGTAGAATATGGAGCTGATGTTAGGGTTGGTTTTGTTGATAATGGTATTATGGCGTTATTTGATAGCGCTACGTACATGATTGACGGAAAAAATATTGAATCAATCCAGAAAGACGTTGATGTTGCTACAACAATACTTGGTCTTGCCAGATACAGCGACGATTATTCAAGATCAGCTGGTCCATCAATGATGTTTGTCAAGGATACTTCTGACCATCCTGATAACAGACAATATGATATAAGACGACCAAGAAACTTCGCCGATAACGCTGACGCTGATGTGTGGTCGGTGGTTCATGGTGCTAATCCAGAATTTAACTTAGGATTTGCAGCACGTAGATCAATGTTAAAAGGTGATAGGAGAACATTTTCATGTGCAATTCCACTGTCACATATCTTTGGATTCTGTAGAAATGTTAGAAAAGTCATTTTTGGAGCTAAGCATACAGTTGTACTCGTACGAAAAGGTACAGACGATGATGCATTATGGAGACCCATTAGTGATGCTGGTAAAGTAATTCTTACAAAATTTTCCCTGTGGATGCCAGTGATGACTCCGTCAATATCTGAAGAAGACCGCTTGCTATCTTTTATGAGTCAAGGTGGTAAATCAACTTTGTCATGGTTGACTATGACCACAGATGCTGTTGATAGCGCTATTAATGGTTTATTTACATGGCAAATAGCTTCTCAGCAAGGTGTTTCTGCACCAAGACATATATTTATTGCGTTTCAAAATACTGCACGAGTAAACTCGCAAACACAAAATATTATGGTATTTGATAAACTCAGTGTTTCTGAGGTTTCATTAAGCATAAATGGACATCAAGAACCATCCGAGGATATTTTGTTAAATTTCGATCAAAATCATGTAGCACGTGCATATCACGTCTTATGTCGATCATGGGACGTGATCAAAACATTGATACTGGTTTACAAATATCTCAGTTAGATTTTACAGCGCTGTATCCGATTTATTACTTTTCACTAGAACATTTAGATTTAACCAGACAATCTGTTGTAGATATTCATTTTCGAGCTCGTGTTAATAGAAATGTTGGAGCTATTCCTAATTATAGAGCAATCGCTGTTATACTCAGCGATAAATCGATGTTACTCGAAGGTGTTGGTGGACGAATGAGAGTTATTGATGCTCCAGTAGAAAATATGTAAAATATTTTCTAAACATGTAATTAGATCGTTCATAATATTATAAATGTCATATCATCACGTTAGTGTGAGTCTGACTCCTGGTCAGATTAAAAAGCTGCAATCAGCATTAAAAAATAACTGTGGAATAAAAATATCGCTAAAGCGAGAACAGATGAGCGGTTCAAATAAATTATCGTTGACCGAGCGTCAGTTCAAAAACTTCAATGAAGCTAAAAAATCAAATAAAGGTATAAACTTAATCTTTCTGCGGGCGCCATCAAAGATATTGCTAAATCGGGTGGTATATTTCCACTTCTCGCAGCTATACCAGCTTTAATAGCAGCTGCAGCCCCAGCTGTTGCAAAAGCAGCTGCGCTAGGTGCTGTTGGAACAACTGCTGGAATGGCGTTAAAGAAAGCAACCGGACAAGGAATCAAAAAAAAGGGAAAAGGTCTAAGACTACCAGGAACCCCGTATTCGTGGTACGGAAAGGGTCTAAGATTACCAGGGACCCCGTATTCGTGGTACGGAAAGGGTCTAAGACTTCCCGGGACAGTTTACTAATATCACCCATGTCCAATTTTGATTTACTTAATGCTGCTAAAAAACTAAAAATAAAAAACTTCAGAGGTGTTTTTATGCGCGATCAATTACCAAAAAAAACCCAAACAATATTGAAACCGGTATCATTAATCTCGATAAAAACTCTGGCCCAGGCACGCACTGGGTCGGATATGCAATTGATCCACGTGGAATTATTTATTTCGATTCGTATGGATTAGTACCACCAAAAGAATTTTTAGAGTACGTTACCAGCGATAAAAGTATTCCAATCTGGTATTCAACGCTACCAACACAAAAAATAACTGATCCCCCAATATGCGGTCGTGAAACCCTCGCTGTGCTTGATGCTGTATCAAAATCAGCAGCGCCACCTCATAAAGTCGTGCACGCGTTCACTACACTACGTCATAACACTTAAACAGATATCAGTAAATATAATGGTAGATATTTATGGAAGACCCTCAAGTAGAGCTCAGAAGGTCGATTTATCTAAATATGCAACTCTTGATCAGCTCAGAAATGAAATCGATGATTTATTAAATATCACAAGTGTGGATCAAAATGAAGTCGTCGTTTTTCAGGACAAACAAGGACGATTAAAAACGAGTAACATACAACTACTAGATATACTTGTACGAATTCCCAACGCGGTTGTTAATAAGATCGTTACTTTTACTGATCAAGGTAAAATACAGGATTCCGGTAAATCGGTTAACGACTATGTTAAGAAAACTGGTGATGTATTTACGGGTGACATTATTATGTCAGGAAGAAAAATTACATATCTTGGAGATCCAATCGCAAATACAGACGCAGCAACAAAAAAATACGTCGATGATCAAGAATCCAAGTACGTGTCAGTGCGCGGTGGTATAATGCGTGCATTTCTCGACATGAATAATAATGGCATTAATAATCTCAGAACACCAGAAACAGATTTTGACGCCGCAACGAAGAAATACGTCGACGATAAGGAAATTCCAATAACGACTTCGTTAACGACAATCAATGATGGAATTGCTGCATTTAGAACTGATTATATTAATCATGTACAAACATTTCTAAATTTCCGTAGAAATATAAACAGATCTATTAACGAATTTTTTGGAACTCCACCAGTCGTTGACATAAAACTTACCGACATTAACATGAAAATCAACGATATTGTTAGTGGAATTCCTAATATCATTGAAAAAACGAATCTTATTAAAATTCCTCACAAGCAGATCTTCAACGTAGTATACACAGTAGCATCAGGATTAGGAGTATGGACACTGCAAGATAATAATCTCAAACACACCGCAGAAGTCATTGGTGTATACAGACTGTCCGTATTTAGTAGTGCAAAATTCAGTATATTTACTACATTTCCATGGCGTTATTCAATCGATACTTTTTCTGGAGTTGTATCCGTTATAATAAATAAAGATGCGGAAGAAACATTTCTGCTGGAGGCATCTGATAAAAAATTAACCAGAGCACTATACTGGCGGTGTTTGGAATTTGTATGTGAAACTCCTCAATTAGTTATCTAGATAAGTATAATGAATCAAGAGTCATTTATCGACGTTCAACGTCACAGATACGCTCAAGTATGTGTGTGTCAAACCAAACTAAAAAATATCATCGACGATTACACGATAAAAGTAAAAAAATATCGGCGACGTATGGTTGTTATTGATATAATGGTATACTCGGTTTCTGCTGTTATTGCTGGAACTGGATTATTACTATCAACAATAACGATGACAGCGCCTGCAGTTGTAACAATTATAGTTTCAACGGCAACAACATGCGCAGGTATTTTCAGTATTATCGCTAAGAAAATATCTACGTGTACAAATGATAAACTAAACGAGTACATAATGAAATTGCACACAGCAACATCATCTTATTCTAAACTATCATCGTATCTTTCGGCGTACCTCAGCGATGGTAAAATATCTGATGAGGAGTTCGCAACGATAATGGAAACTTATCATGAGGCATTCAAAGTGGATTCTAATGATAAAGTGGAGGGTTGAATTTCCGCTCTATTAAATACGGAGTATTTTAAATAATATCATCGTTAGAATTATTACAGCAGATTGTAGCTAATACAACGCCGTCAAAAACTACTATGATATCATTAAGTTCAACCAATCCTGAATTTAGCGTTAATTTTCCAACTGCAATTCCAGCAAAGGAAATAGCGCTAGCGCAGCTTCGAGTTTATCATAGCTGGCCAAATATCAGATCAAAACCGTTTGGTGGACAACAACCAAATAATTCACTGGTATTTGCGAATGAGAATAAACCGGATGGAACACCTGATTGGCAAGTTGTTGGAATTTCAAGGGGCAATTATCAAATAGACCAGATTAATGACGAGTTCCAACGCAGAATTAAATCTATCACAGGGAAAGAATCTAAAATAGCGATCACTGATTACGAACCAACACTATCAGCGGTGATTGAAATAAATTCTCCTGATTACCTCGTAGATATTTATCAAAGTTCAATTAGATCAGTGTTAGGATGGCCTGCAGTTGCACCTGTTTATAATGGAGTTTCAGAACCAACTAAAAATGAGTTTAAAACGAGTGAAGAAAAATTCATTAAAGATCCAGAATATCGAGAAGAATATCCATGGAATTTATTATTTGAATCTGTTCCAAACAACGACGATAGATATTACTTTACCGATTTTGACGGTAAAAAGATCCCCAAGATATTTAGATCGCCATTTAATACGGTTATCGTGGACCCCAAGACGCGGCGTACTAGAGATATTGTTGTTGAAAAATTTTTTAAAGAATTTTTAGATATTCTTAAACTTGAATACGATAAAATGTTTAATGATTTAAGAAATTTACTTATTTCATTATCTCAACATTATGATGATAACGTAAAGCAGCAAATAATCGAGTCAATAAAGCACTTAAATGGGATGTTATTTGATTTATACATCGCCAATCGAAGTATTATAAACGTTGCGACTAAACTCGATGAAAATCCTTACACTGATCAAATACGTAAGCAATTATTTCTTAATCATTATAAAATAACAGAAAAAGATTTACAAACATTTATTATACCAGATTTAAATAACGCTAAAATGAAGAAATCATTAAGTGATCTTATTGAAGAATATTATCCCGTAGTAATTGAATCATGGAGAAAAATAGCCCCACCACCGGTTCTACTAAAACACAATAACAACCCTTTTGATGCCGGACGTCATATATCGCCAGGTATTGTAAACATAACAACAACAATTGCAGTCAATCTGGTATGCGATGTTATTGAAGGTAGCTATCAGGTAGATCTTTCTAAGTCTAACCAGGGCCAGCAAGGGTACATATTATACAGTTTTAGTCCATTAGCCCCCCCCCCAGGTTGGTTAATTGTATCAGAGCCAATTAACCCCGTGTACCTGCGAGTTCATAATCCGTTATTATCAAGGATACACTTTAAACTTACAGACCAAAACAATCGCATTTTGGACACAAGAAATGAAGAACTAAATATAAATCTGTATGTGAAATCATAATGCGTTTTTATCACAATGCGTTATCATAACAAAAAAAAAAAAAAATATCCGGATGCATAGTGCTTGTCTATGATACATAATGGTTGGTATACAATACAGCATAGCATATACTTGTAAATATATATAACCTTGCCGGCGGTCTCATTCAATGCTAATCGGCAACTTTCCCTATGTGGCAACCAGTAACTGACAAAATAATAATACTGTATTCTTTGTTTACATAAAATCCGCGCACAAGATTTCTCATAGTGCACACAGGTAATCGAAATCTATTGCCTAGAAGGCTGTGGCTGCATAATTATGCTCTTATTGATTATTCAATAACGGCTGTGTATCTGTGACCGATTACTGCGTAAAGTTATTTTAAGAATACGCTATGACTAAATCAATTTCCTTGGTAACGGCTTACGCATAGACTCAATGTTATACAGAATTATATATATTTTTTGGAAACTAGAAATATAAAATCCCATTTTACACAGAAAATTGTGGTTTTTGTTACTGTAGTTTTTAGGAAATAGGCTATTGGTAAACACATATTAACTTTTTCAGTATGTATTTATAACAAGGTCCGATAGCTCAATTGATAGCGCGTAGAAACTCTCATCCGCGGGGTCATGGTTCGAAACCCGAGAAAGACATATGTCTGCGGGAGGCGATTTTAGGCCAAGATTTATAATCTATTGGGGGCTCCAGCCCCCCCCCCCCCCGTCTTCAAAGTACACCAATCCACTACGTCAACACGTGGTGGATTCACTTTTGTGAATGACCCATTGGTTGATCATTATGGGTTGGTGTGCTGGCGTGAAGACGGCATTTCATCATATCATATCATCATCATCATATCATCTCATCAAAAATTTCCAGCGGGGGGTGATATGAGGTCGTGACCTTGTGACTTCACTAAAGGGGTACCCCACACAAGGGCCATTCCAAAAGACACAATCGCAAAACTAAAAATAAACCTAATGAGATTCCAGGTCACAAAGACCAATCAGCCTTTGAGTTTCTAGAGTTTCGGTTACGGATATTTAGGAATTCTTGTAAGGCAATAAACAGAATGTGGTTGGTCACTAAAATAAGACCTACACGTGTATAAACAACCCTCTGAGTTTCTAGAGTTTCGGTTACGGATATTTAGGAATTCTTTCGGGGGTAAACAAATAATACGTACAGACAGCCCTCTGAGCCTCTAAAGTTTCGGTTTCAGATATTTAGGGGTTCTCTTGGGGGTAAATGTCTAAACAAAGAACCTCATTAGGTTTATCTGATACAACTATGGAATGGTAGATCGAATATCACCCCGCGCTGTATATTTTTGTTTATTTTTATATTAAATATACACTTATTATATAATGAATTTTGAAAATATCAATGTCATTGTTTCTGCGATTAAAAAATTACAACATAACGGTATCAATGTATCTGACAATCTTAATGCTGAAAAGATTCTATGTGATTTTGACTCATTACAACAACGAAAGAACGAGAACAGATTCACGCTATCTGCTGATTATAAATTCATGAAAATTATCCAACAAGGAATGTTAAAGTCACTGGCAACTGTCACTGATGATCAGGTAAAGTTATTTGTGCCTCTCTCAAACGCTATTGACAAAATCAAGCTAGAATTATCTCATGGATACGAACAGAAAAAGATTATGAACTTTCGTATAAGACAGTTAAGAGAGCATTGTGAAAATACGAGTGAAAATACGAGTGAAAATGACAGCGATAATGATGGACCATTGACTTTGATAATAGCTAAACAAAATCCTTGGGAAAACTAACATACTCTGCTTAGTATAATGCAACCTACACATATTGACAAGTATTGTATCAAAGAACCAACCATTATGTTTCAGTAGGTATCATAGACAAGTACAATATTGCCCGTGCTTGTTGTGCAAAGTTTTTCGTTGAGCTTGCTAGTTTTCGTTGGGTCAAAACCCCAGGAAGGTTAACGGGAATTAACATTAGATTTTAAATTTGTTGATCAAAAACTGTTTTTTTCCAGTTCTTTTGCTCGTATTGTGTAGTTTTTTGCTAGCGAATTACGATAAAAATCCGGAAAAAACCAGTTTTTCATCGATAAATTTAAAACCTAATGTTAATTCCCGTTAACCTTCCTGGGGGTTTCACCCTCAGAATTTGTCAAATTCTGACTGATTTTCACTGATTTTTGGTCATTTTTCATGCAAAAAACGAGATTTTCGAACAAAAAACGCGGTTTTCAGAACAAAATCAACGAAATAAAAAAACCACTAAATATTTATAAAAATTATTTTTATTTGCTGTACTTGAGATCCAAATTCACTGAAATGTTTTTACAAAGTATGGACAATCAGGATAGCTTTTGACATTAACTCGTATCTAGTATAAGCGGACAACTACGATATTATGCTTGACGGAGCGCTTAATCATTTGGTAACATTAAAAATACGGTAGACTAAACGTATTGAAATCTTATTTTTTGTGCAAATCTTTTGGAAAAGGAAGACTTCTGTATATTTTCTGCCACGTGTTGTACCGATTGTGGTACTATGTCAAAGTATTTACTAGCGGAATTAATTGATTCAAAACTAATTTCTTCCCCAGTCTCTGTATTTACGGATTTAATAGCTCTCTTTCCGTATAATTTACACCTTCCTGTGTTTCCGGATTTACAATTTTGACTCTGTGTAGTAATTCGTAGATTTCCAAGTGAATTGTCAAGTTTATCGCCGTTAATGTGATCCACCACATACCCATCTTTGATCAGTCCAAAATAACACTCGTAGGTAAATATATGAGATAAATATCTTTTTTTCTTGCCATTAGTAGTAAATCTAAGATAACCAGTATTATCAATACTACCGACTGGTTTTTTCAATCTGCAGTTTCTAATCACATCTTCTCGAGATGCTTCATAATTGGTAATGATTGGATGTGACACAAACTCATTTTGCTCAATTTATATATATAATACTATTTGTTTAAATCATTGTTTTGAAAATCTAGCGAGATAATCTTCTTCGGTTTTTATAGGAGAGTCAGTGTTATATTTTTTATCGTAATATCGTTTCAGCTCTCTGTACTTTTTACCACCGCATTGCGCACACAGTTGAGTTTTTCCTCTGACTCCAGCACTACATACCACACACGGTTTTGGTCCTAGACTCCCGTTCCTGACGCATTGCATATGATAGCTGCAGTATTCATTCACGCATGATCTGTTACACGGAGACGTATAACCGATTTTTAACCAGTGGCAATGATTTGGTTGAATCATATACAAAAGATTAATATTCAATTAAATATATATTTTGCCCTAATTATAATATGGAAGAATTATCCGTGATTGAACCCTACGCAACCAGATTCGATCTTGACAGACTACCCGAGTATAAATTTAGTATTTCGATGCAAGATCTAGCTTTAACGAATGCGGATATAATTAAACGTATCCGTGAGGCCAAGAAGGAATTTCGTGACGATGGTGCAGTTCATGCATGGTCAACATTCAGAGTTGGAAATGTTTCTAATACGATGAATGACAAACGAGGAAGAGTAATCATTAACCACCTTGATAATCAAAAATATTTTATTTTAATAAAATTTATTGTAAATACAGAAGAAGATATTTGGATTATTCGTGACAAGCGCGATCCCGTCCGCGTGCAGTCAGGAAATAATATCTTCTTGAGTAATAAATCCAAACCAGGAATACTAACTGGTATAGATAAACCGTATTATGAGCGATCGTACCCTGTAACTGCGGTTGTCTATGGAATATTTCTGCTGAATAATAAACCTGATGTTGGGGATCTCAAACCGATGAAATTGTCATCCTTGACTTCGTCAAGGATAAACTGCGTAGCTGAGCGAGTTACAGAACACTTTACAAACGCGATACGTGGTAATGGTTTAACGGATTTAAGACTTAAAAAAATAAATACGTGGGCAGAGTCGGTTAAAGATACCGGAGCGTCTATCAACGACGTTGCTGAGTTAGAGAAGAAATTAAGATTTCCAATAGCAGTAAAAACATTAACCGGAGAGATTTTGTACAAACCGAAATATATAAAAAATGGAGCTCCGATAGATATTATTGATCATAACGCGCACGCATGGACTGCTGCAGTAACAATATTTCCACGAGATAGAACGGTTAAATTTTATGACGGTGATATCTTTGATTTTATAAAGAATATTAGTAAAACCGATCCTGTTTCTGTTTGGTTATTTCAGAGTTCGGAATATAATCATTACGATCAATTTGTACGACCTAATGGTGATATTTATCGTACAGAATCTCTCCATGAGGAAATGGAACATCTTGCACTGAAATATACCTCTGATGATGTCATAGTTAGACAATTATTGAATAATTGTTTTACTGTTCCGTCAGTCGCTGCTCATTTCGCTCAGGAGAAAAATTCATGGAAAACGACACGATCGGAATTTCTTGAAGATGTCAAGAAAAGTTGTATAGAATATGGGCACGGTGGATTATGGAACACCAAATACGATTATAGTGATGTTATCTCGGTTGATATGGTAGCATGTTATCCTGGGAGTTTTCTTGGATATGGAGCATGTTCTAAATACTTTAAGAGATTCGGACATCCTACACATGACATGACCAGGGTTGCAATAAACGGATCCTTACCAGATTTTGACTTAACAGGATTTGCTCACGTAGAATCATTCGAGTTTAGAGAAGATCTCCATGCGATTACTTATATTTGGTTCGGAAGACATTTTTCAGAAAAATGTTGGGTTCCGATAGTACTATTGCGATATATGCTTGATGCTGGATTTTTAATATCGTTGAGAGTAACTGAAGCGATTATATCGTATAGTTCACAGAAGCAAGTTTGGTTACCAGAACCGGACAGATTTAATATCGATGATGCCAGGAAAGAATTCCCTGATATTGATGAAGATCATGTCATTAAAATAAGTAAATGCAGGAACGAGTACGATGAAAAACTTGCAAAAGATCTTGGTAGAAAGATAATCGGTAAGTTCACTCAAGGTGGTTCATACGATTATAAACGCATTGTACAAGATTGATTATGGACGATGCTGAACTAGATTTTATAATCGCTGATACAACGGAGAAAAATATATTTATAAACCGATGTAATGCTTATTTATCAGATGGAACAAAACTAGGTACCATTGTGAGCTATCTTGATGGCGACTCACCACAATTTACTCATTTAAGATCTTCGATGTTAGCTTATGTTTCGATAAATCTATTGTCGATGATAAATAGATTTCCTCGTTACGCTGTTAGAGTTGCTACGGATTCATTTTATATACACAAAAAAATATAAAGATTTATTAAAACTCGGTAATGGTGAATGGGGGGTATGGAGGATAAAACAAGAAAATATACTTAGTTATTCTGAATCTGCCGACGTTGAAATCAAGGAAATATATTACAAAAATAATAATCAAATATCAAAGTCATCTGCACCATCTGTGTACGATCCTGTATCTAGACATAAGACCGTTTATCTTAATGGGTGTGGTGGTTCAGGTAAAACAACTCGTGCGATTAGCTTATTTATGAATAATAACTCAGATATAATTGTTTTGACACCTACACATAAACTTCCTAGAGAAATAAAAGAACGAGAAGTAAAATCATGTACATATCATAGTTTCCTTAGATGGTGCGGAGACACGTGGACCCCATCGCGGATGGGTGAAAAATATATACCCAAGTATATTATATGGGACGAGATATGCACGGTGTCGTTAGAAACACTAAAAACATTTCTTGATTGATTGTTATTGAAGAATACTGCTGTGATTATGTGTGGCGATCATGGTCAACCACCACCCTTTGTTGGACAGTCTCCACATGAATGGTTGAAAACATTTGTAGATTATCACGAAGAAATAAATGATGACCATAGAGCTATTGATGAACCGCTGAAAGAACTTAAAAGATTAATCAGACTTCAGCCAGATCAAATACAATGCGAGATTCTGCGTAAAGTAATTGCAGAAACTTCTATGAATGAATTTTGGACTTTATGGAGACCTGCTGATTTGATAGTCGCGAGTAGAAAGATAGTTCGTGATGAACTGCAAAAGAAATTATTTACGTTACATAAAGAAAAATTTCCGGATCTACCCGTACCTTTGTGTTATCGCCCAGCAGATACTCGACGACAAAATATTGAAGTTGAAATACCAGGTGCCTTGGTTCCACCAAGGGTACAGAATCTTGTCTTGAATGATATCGTGTTGGTTGCTGTTGATGTTGTTGAGAGCGCGTTGAACATGGATAAATCGCCATGGACGTTAAGATACGCTATAACAATTCACTCGTCGCAGGGATTAACTATAACTGATACTAGAATCTGGATTGTAGATGATCGTATTGAATGGTCGAATTTAGTTTATCTCGCCGTATGTCGAGTCAGGAGAATATCGCAACTGCGTAGGGTTATTGTAGATTACGTAATAACTGAAGAAATCACTAACAATGTCGATATCAATAAAAAATTAGTCAGTTATAAGCAGTTTGACAAAAAAAATAAGCGTGACTTTGATCTTGATGTTGAATTTATTATAACACTAAAACAACTACAGAATAATCATTGCTCAAGTTGCAACTGTAATATGTCATGGCAGTGTTTTAATCCAAGACAATTTACCGTAGACAGAATTAATAGTGATCTCGGTCATACACGTGATAATGTAATGCTGACCTGTCTTGAGTGTAATCGACGTCGAGGCTCTGGATGTTTACAAAATTGAGCTTTGTGGTAATTGCGTATCCTCAGGAATTACTTGTAATTGTTCACGTACAAATCCACGCTGAGGGGCAGTAGAATCTAGTCTGTATATTGGAGGTCTACCAGTGGATCTAACCACGCTAGAAATTTTATGTGTAGTCACGCTCCAGATAGGATCGGTTGCTCTTTTTTTACCACCTTCAAGTTCGCCAGGTTCATATAAATATCTTACTGTTACATTACCTAATACTGGTTGAGAGAAAGATTCACGTCGTTGTATTGGTATATATATTTTTTGATCGCATTAGAAGGTTTCATGGAAGTTGCACGAGTAATTTCATTATTCAACGCAGCTATCACACTCGGTAATCTTGCAACCCATTCACGAGATCTATCCTTAAAGTCAGTAGATATTTCCTTTGCATATTGGTATCCAAATAACCGCTCAGCAAATGTTCTATTAAATCGTTCAACGATTGCCTGATCACGATGAATTTCAGTATGTCCTCGTCTGATTTTAACGTTATGTTTCTTCATCAACGATGATACTACTCCAAGAAATTCTTTACCAGGATCAACTTGTAATAACCGTGGCCATCGTAGACCACCACGTTGATAAATGCGCTCAAACGCAGATGCAACTTCAGATGCTGTCTTTGTTGATAATGGCTCCGCTTCTTTGTATCTACTCGCAACATCAACGACAGTTAACGCGTATCTATACGTGTATTGACGTCTACGTGTTTTAATGGTATCGTGTGGTAAAAATAAAATATCTGCTTGATGAACTTCATTAGGAACGCTAACATCAAAATGCGCGTATTGAATTCTTTTAGGTGGACTCAGGAAGATTTGCCATATTGCCTGTCGTGCTAACCATGATGCAGCAACATCACGTGAAACTTTTGCTGCTTCGGCGAGTTTACTAATCGCTGCTTTACCTCTCCAATACCCTCTCGGGAATAATAAACAGATTCCATTATGATAGTTATATAATTTAATTGCCAGCCCCTAGCACTAGTTTACCTTTCATAGCAGTTTTTACTAGAAAACTAGCGAATTTATCTCTGAGAGATTTATTAGGTATAGAATTTAACGCGTGAATCAATTTTACATCTGCGAGATGTCGTTGTTGCAAATCTGGACTTTTATACGCGACATCATGAACTTGACACGCTTGATCAATCTTATTTACTGGATACTCTCCTGGTTTGGTTGATCTTGGTTATCGAGTCGGATATCAAGTCGAGTTCCTGGACCACAATAATTATATCCGGGTAAATGTTTCTCACCGGGGTATTTAGCCCATGGAGTTTCTGGTAATTTTCCTAACGAAGCAGCAATATCCCCCCCACCTGTCTTTGATGAAATAAATTTATATTTCTTGGTGCCACATTTCACACACTTACCTGTAAGTGCTCGTCTTTTATTTTTTGTTGTTATTGTCGTTAATTCAGCAGTATGTGTAGGTGCTCTGCATCGAACACAATATAGACTCATATTATTTATTATATGGATATAATTGACTTTTCAGCGACACGAAAACAAGAGCCAGTAAAACATCACCCGGCGCTACCAAATTCTATCAGAATGATTATAATAGGCCAATCTGGAAGTGGAAAGACGCAATTATTGCTCAATCTAATAATGAGATGGCTGAAGTGGGATAAATTATATTTAATAGCGCCATCTGTAGATGATCAGCGATGTTACGAAGTACTTAAAGATTTTAATGAAAATGCAAAATTGTTGCATGAAGACAGTGAAGTCATAGACTTTATTACTGATATTGATGAAGCACCATCTGTAGATGATCTGGATGGATTCATTAATAACCTCGTGGTATACGATGATGTCATGCTGGACAAACAATCCAATCCAGCTCGGATATTTTCACGAGGCCGTCACAAAAACACAGACGTGATTTATGTTACACAGGGTTATACACAAATTCCAAAAGTGATCAGGGATAACTGTAACATTTTAGTTGTGTTCAACGGAGTAGATAATCATACGCTGCAAAATATTTATTATACTTGGTGTTCTGGGGACATGGATATGAACAAATTTAAAAATTTCTTTTCAAAAGCACAAGCTGCCCCCTTTGGTTTTGTAACAATAAATTTACATGATCCGAGGTCAAGATATCGTAACGGACTTGATACAATTTTTGGATAAAAACCATAGCAGCAGGAAGGGTGAACGACATACGCGTAGTGACCAGCACGTGAAAAAATCGGAAAAAATCTGGTCAATTAGAGAAGTTTTTACTGTTAAGGCAAAAACTTTTTTTTTCAGCCTTCGTAGGAACCCTTAAATTTCAAAAATAAGGTCTCTACAAAGTTGTAGGGTTCACCCTTCCTGCTGCTGAACTTACTACAGCACCAATCTCTAGAAGTTTTAAGGACTTTACACTGTTAGAAAACATATAGAGACATATACAACGACAAGATTAAGAAAACAAACAACATGAAATCACAAAACAAAAATATGTTAGGTTTGCTCGGATGTCATGCATTAATTGTGTTCTACTTAACATACGGAGGCTTGCCTTTGTAGCATACAGAGATGGAAGGATAGGGACTGATACGGTGAGATGGTATATGGTGCAGAGGTGATCTGCAAGTTCGTGGACATCAATGAAGACTGTTGAATGTTACCATCCGGTCTAAGATGAATCCAGTCAAAAAGATGACCATGTTTTATTGGTGGGTTGGTTTACTGACTGAGGATGAACATGTGAATAGTATCCAGTAGTTTTGATTTGTATTGATTTTGAGGACAGTCAAAATGAGAAATTGAAATCTCTAAGAATAATCAGGTTGCCACCTATCGAACTTCCATACCCTAGCAGGTTAGGGAATTGCTCCAAATAGAGAGATTCAGTCAGCTTGTTTTGTTTTGTTTTTTTTCGACTTGGAGGAGGATGATAGGGACAGAAAAAATGGACTGACCTTTGTTTCATTGTGAGTGAGGTTTGGACCAAATCAAACAATGTGTATTCGAAATAAAAGTTGTAGTGTAGTTAAGATTGTGAATTATGGAGTTTTTTGCGGTGTAAGTAATTCCTCCACCGCAGGAGTGGCGTGGGAACAGCATGATGGAGAAACCAGGTGGTGTTAGATAAAACGCTTTGGTTAGTCGACTGCAGTTTACATTTAAGTAAAGAAGAATGTAGTCCATGTTGTTAGGTCTAGTTCACAACGTAGTATCGAGCGCCAAGGAGTTATTTAATGGAATTAATGAGGGTCCATCGTAGCATAAACGGGTTGAATGGCGAGTATAACGTGATGACATCATGTTCAACATTTCAACTTTAAAGACGGTTGTAGTGGAAGTGGAGCACTACAATCGCACCGGGTGACACCGTCACAGGGGGTGACACCAAAATGACTGTCTATAAAATTTTTGAATTTTTGTGCAGGAAGGAGGTCCATGGGGGTGACACCATGAGTTACCGCACATGACTGTCTATAAACGTTTTGAATGTTTGTGCTGGAAGAAGGTCCATGGGGGTGACACCATGAGTTACCGCACTGGGTGTCACCAACCCAGGTGACGCCACTGACTTGGTTAACATAGAAATCTGATAATTGAAAGGATCAATTTGTATAATTAGTCTTATAAGGGGTCTTGTATAATATAGAAATCTGGTATCTGAATATTTCAGTTTGTATAATCAGCTGTCAAAGGAGTCTTCCATAACATAGAAATCTGATACGAGAATGTTACAATTTGTATAATCAGCTGTCTAAGGGGCCATGGATAATATAAAATTCTGATACTCTAATTTGTATAATCAGCCGTCTAATGGGTCTTAGATAACATAGAAATCATTCAGTTTTTATAATCACCTATCTAAGGGGACCTGGTAAGCATAAAAATCTGATAATTCAAAGTATCAGTTTGTATAATTAGTCTTATAAGGGGTCTTGTATAATATAGAAATCTGATTTCTGAATATTTCAGTTTCTTTAATCAGCTGTTTAAGTGGTCTTTGATAATATAGAAATGTTTACTTGAATGTTTTAATTTGTATAATTAGTCTTATAAGAGGTCTTTGATAGTATAGAAATCCGATATTTGAATAAAACCCTGTCAAATACAGTTTGTAACAATCGTGATGAACATGTTGAATTTGTATGCAGTATCAGTTTCATGAAATTGAATCAGTGTTAGCAAAGACTTAAACCAAACATCCAGAAATAATGAGTGCAAAAAAAGGGTAGTAAGTTAGAGCTGATTGTTATACATTTATGGTGATAGTCATTTATAGTTGGATAATGGATTTAATAGCATTAATGATGCAGAAAACATCATAACATTGTGTAAAATGTTACCTTGAATTTAGCATGCCGATTATTTGGGGATAGATTGCTACTGGATAAAATTTCTTTAAATCTGACGCTACAACAAGCTCATTGTGGGTTCTAAGTGCAATTTGAAATAAGCTTTTTCTTGTGGGTTCTAACTGCAGTTTGAAATAAGTTGTTTCTTTTGGGTTCTAAGTGCAGTGTGAAATAAGCTGTTTATTGTGGGTTCTAAGTGCAGTTTGAAATAAGCTGTTTCTTGTGGGTTCTAAGTGCAGTGTGAAACAAGCTGTTATTGTGGGTTCTAAGTGCATTGTGAAATAAGCTGTTATTGTGGGTTCTAAGTGCAGTTTGAAATAAGCTGTTTATTGTGGGTTCTAAGTGCATTGTGAAATAAGTTGTTATTGTGGGTTCTAAGTGCAGTGTGAAATAAGCTGTTTATTGTAGGATCTAAGTGCAGTGTGAAATAAGCTGTTTATTGTGGGTTCTAAGTGCGGTTTTAAATAAGCTGTTTCTTGTGGGTTCTAAGTGCAGTGTGAAATAAACTGTTATTGTGGGTTCTAAGTGCAGTGTGAAATAAGTTGTTATTGTGGGTTCTAAGTGCGGTTTGAAATAAGCTGTTTATTGTGGGTTCTAAGTGCATTGTGAAATAAGCTGTTTATTGTGGGTTCTAAGTGCGGTTTGAAACAAGCTGGTCATTGTTGAACCCAAGTGTGGTACAAAACAAGCTGGTTATTGTGGGCTTAGGATGAAAAACTGGTTATTGTGTGGCCAATGGTGACAACTTGGTTATTGTGGGTCCTAAATGCAGTTTGAAATATGCTGGTTATTGTGAGTCCTGAGATAAGAAGCTGGTTATCGTGGAGCCTCAGTATAGTTTGAAACAATCTGGTTATTGTGGGTCCTAAGTGCAGTTTGAAACAAGCTGGTTATTGTTGGACCCAAGTGTGGTATGAAACAAGCTGGTTATTGTGGGGCTTAAGTGTGGTATAAAACAAGTTGGCTATCGTGGGGCTTAAGTGCTATTTAAAACGCGCTGGCTATTTGTGAAGCCTAAGATAATAAAGCGGTTATTGTGGGGCCTAAGGTAACAAACTGGTTATTTTGGGGCCTCAGTACAGTTTGAATCAAGCTGGTTCTTTTGGGGCCTAATTGCAGTTTGAAACAAGCTGGCTAAAGTGGGGCTTAATTACAGTTTGAACAAAATGGTGGTTATTGTTCGGCCCTAGTGCAGTTTGAAACGAGCCGGTTATTGTGTGGCATCAGTGTCTTTTTAAAACAAACTGATTATTGTGGAGCCTCATTGCAGTTTAAAACAAGCTGGTTATTGTGGGGCCATAGCAAACAAACTGGTTATTATGGGGTCTAAAATAACAGGCTGGTTATTGTGGGGCCAAAGGTAAAATCTTATTGTGGGGCTTCAACATAACAAGTTGGTTATTGTGGTGTCTAATACAATTTACTGATTATTGTAGGTCATACATTGGTACAAATAATTTGAACCAATCGTCTTATTTTGACCGATTTTCTTTCGCCAAAAGACGTAATTTTTTTTAAAAATCGTGTTTTCGCTAAGATTTGAAGACAACGCCGTGCAAAATATTACCGCCCGTGCCTAAGCAAAGATCTGTACTGTAAAATTGACCAGTTCCCTTTTTTGAAAACAAAACTCTATATTGCATATTATGAATGAATTGTGCCCAAAAAGCACACAACGTTTTTCTACATTTATTGCTGTTGTATTTTTTTAAATAAGCGGCAAAATTTAAAGTTGCACAGTAATCATTGGGATGAGAGAGAGAGAGAGAGAGAGAGAGAGAGAGAGAGAGAGTATAAAATGTGTGTGCGTGGGCAAACATGAGATTTTGAAAGAGAGATGGGATGGAGTAACGGTTTCATGTTAAATTTTAATTATGCTCTATGCAAACCCATCCCTACAGATACATATGCACATACACACGGCGAGCTTACAGACTAACAGTGTATTGTTAAATTCCCGTTAGATCCCATACAGTCCCATACACAAATTGAAACAAACTTTTATACGAATGGACTGAAAGTAATTGCATTAATGATGAAGTACAAGCTGAGATTCGACGATATTATTCCTCTACTGACAAAGTTTCACGAAATGGCATGTCATATAGAAGTATATATCAAAAAGAGGGCTGGTGTTATTGTATGTATGTAGATTTTCTAAATCGTTTAACAAGATCGAGCACTTTAAATTGTGGAAGTGTTTTGCCTCGAAAGGTATCAATGGGAGCTTTTTTATCCATTTAAATTCTATGTACACTAACTTGCAGTCATGTGTGAAGTTGAGCTAAGGCTTAACCGAATACGTTGACTAGCTGTACGCTGGGGATTAGACAAGGTTGTGATTTGAGTCTACTGTTAGTTTCTTTGTTTATTTACGATTTGATTCGGTTACTGGGAGAAAATTGTGGTAAATGTATTTTTATTTCAGAAAAATGTTCCCGATCTTTTAGCACTCTTTGCTGATGATGTAGCAAATTGCGCCGATACAGCGATAGCATTGTAACAACAGCTACACACAATAGAATGTTTTTATAATACTACTTGAATGGTAGTTAACTTGGATAAGACAACAATAACTGCATTTTGCAACGGCAGACCTTAAAGAAATTATGAAAAGTGGGTTATAAATATGGCACAAAATGGCAGTGTTCCATTGTACAAATATATGGGTTTTGTGAATACAAACAAGTTATCATGGACAACGGCTAAAGAGACATTGGTAGCTCAGAGTATCAAATCTCTTCCTTGCCATTTTTTTATTACCACGGGAAATTTGGGTGCTTTAGTTATTAAGATGCCTTTAAAATATTTGATACTATGGTAAAACGTGTATTATGTTATGGTTCTGAAATTTGGAGACACGTATTCCGAATGTATTGAAATTCAAAGCCGTTTCTGCAAACAATATATGTGTAGCTCACGTAATGTGATTAATTATGCTGCCTTTGGAAAATGTGGCAGACTACCGTTGTGTGTTACATAATACTCTGAGTTGTTAAATATTGGTGTAAATTGTTACACGTGGCCAAGAGGAGATAACTAGCAGAATACTACAAAATGCTTTAATCATTGACGTATTACATGGGCATCACCTACGAGTCATTTGTTATTTAGCTATAGTTTTGGCTTTGTATGGATATGGCAGACTGTTAGAAATGTTAGTGTATTTGTAACAGCAATCTTTCAAACAGTGAAGGATTGTACTTGTAAAATCTAGCATGATAAAATCACGTAGTCGTCAAAATGTAGTTATTATCAAAATTTATTAAATACTGCTAAATGTTGAGAAGTATCAGTCCATACGATTACCCGTTTATACCCGTAAAACTCTTTCTAGATTCAGATGTTTTAGTCATAAACTTTTTATGGAGGTTGGTAGTCATTATAGTATTACTGCTTCTTATCCTTTGTGTAACTTTTGTTATTGCAGTAATTTGGCGTTCGTTGAAGAAGAATATAAAATATTTTTAATTTGTAAACATTATCAAGATCTACGTTAAAAGTATTTCGACAAACATCTCAAAACAAATTTTATGGATTTATGTCAACACAAAATCCTCTTGTTATTCACGGAGTTGCAATATCTATATCCCATTTGCTGCCTCAGCAAGAAAATGCATACAACATTTAATATAAACGCATCATAATGGTGACCTATTTCAGATAGACTATTAAAAGGAAACAGGTTGTGATACGTGTTTCTTTATAGGGTATATTTCATTGATCATATTAAATTAGTGTTTGTTTTTAAATCGCAAAATTTTACAGCTCGTCTTTAGCTGGGCGAAAATAATTATATCCATTGTGTCATGAGAACACCTTTAACTAATATTCATTTTACCGTTCTCAAACACTAGCACAAAGATATTACAGTACAAGAAATCTCAACTTGAATATTCGATGTATTATTTTGCACTGCTTGTCTTCAGTCTAAGCACAGGCACTTGATTCAGGGGTAAACTGATGTGTACACTCACCAATCAACACAAGGTAACTAACTCTTGCCGGTCACAATCTGACCCCTCGATAACTCCGGTCTAATTTTCCGATACTATCTGTGCATTCAGTTACACATAATGTACACCAATATAACGAAGACACTCCACACCTTACATCCATTACCAGTTAAGTAACCTTACTGATTCTGAAGGGCCAATTTTGCGAAAAGTTTATCCGTTGCTTCGCATCTTCCACATTCTTGTGAACGTTCCAATAATCAACTTCCGGTCTACTTCGGAGTGAATGCGATTTGGTCGTGATCGCTTCAGTGATTGGTTCTTTCATTGAATGAATCTTTTCAAACATCGCTTTCAATCGCTAAATCTCGGCTTAACCCGGCAAATATGCAATCGGAATATCCACTGTATTTTCCGTCAAGTCGTTTTGCTGTTTGGATCGTTACATGTGCTCAAGACTATGTGACATTTGCCGGGAAAATAATTAACAAATATCTTGACATATTAATTACATTGAATTTTTTCTTGGCGCTTTCTGAATAGCTATACAGGTGATCTCTGGTTGTGCTCCAGGAAAGATTTTTTTTTTTTTTTTTTAAATTGTATACTTATTTAATCAGTAATTAAGTAATTACCCTGATTTCAACTGACATGTTATCTACCAAATGTTGAAGAATGCTTTGTGAACATTTCTCGTTATGTTAAATTCTATCAATCTTATATAGGATTCACACTGTCAAGAAAACATCTGGATTTACTTGGTTAGTTCTTGTGTAATTATTTGTCATAATTTACATACCCAAACACAAAACTTAATCTCATATAGGATTTACAGTCAAGAAAACTCACTGATTAACTTACTTAGTTTTTGTGTAGTTATTTGTCACTAATTTGCATACCCAAACACACAATTGAATCTCGTATATGATTTACACTGTCAAGTAAACAAAAAGATTAACTTGGTTAATTCTTGTGTAATTATATGTCACTAGTTTACATATCCATACACAAAATTGTATTAAAAATGTATACATGCTGTGACCTGTATAGCTAACTGCAATTAACCAACCCTGTGAGGTAGATGATTGGATTTGGTTATGTAACAATTTACTCTTTGTACATGAAAGCTATTTTATGTTGGTAAACTTCACTTGTTTAAGCACTGTATGTTGTGTTTGAATGTAAAATGAATAAAGCACAATTATTTGCTGCTGAAAAGGCTGTAGAGGGCCACAATATCATTTTGTTAGGCCAAAGTGGGACAGGCAAAAGTTTTGTGGTTAAGGAAATACAAATGAAATTGTCTGCAGCAGGTAAAAATGTCAGTGTAACCGGCACAACAGGCATTGCAGCACTAAATGTGAAAGGATGCACAGTGCATTCCTGGTCAGGGATTGGTGATGGTAGATATGACAGTGATGAACTATGTAGAAAACTTCTCACTGATGAACATTTTGATTCATATAAACAAAATATTTTGAAAGCAGACTGTTTGATAATTGATGAAATTTCTATGCTTTCATTGAAACTTTTTGAACAAATTGAACATGTATGTAGAATGATTAAAAATTCAGATTTATATTTTGGAGGTATACAAGTTATTGCAAGTGGGGACTTTTTTCAGCTTCCGCCTGTACCTGACCCTTTGACATGTGATTCGGGTGAATAATGTTTCAAATCTACCATTTTTGCAATGGTATTTGGGCATAAAATTGTCCTTGATGAGGTCATAAGACAAGATGAATTAGATTTCATAAAGGCTATCAATGATGTTTCAAAGGGAGAAATCCCTGAAGATACCAAAAACCTGATATTGAGGCTGCAGAGACCTCTCCCTCCTGGAGATGACCCAATAAGACTTTGTGGACGGAACTTTGATTGTGAAATATACAATGCGTGCAAACTTATGGAAATGGATGGTGTATCAAAGTGTTATCAGTCAATAGACGAGGGTGACAATAATCGGTGCAATAAATTGTGTGTTCAAAAGTGTTACACTTGAAAATTGGCTGTCCAGTTATGCTGGTCAAAAACTTAAGCTCAGCACTAGTAAATGGTTTACAGGGAAAGGTTGTGGCAATGAAAGAAGACTCTGTGACAGTTGATTTTGAAAATAATTTAGTTTGCTTGGGAAGAGAAAATTTTACTGTTTACAGTACCATCGATAAAAAGATTGTAGCCACAAGGCATCAAATTCCACTCATTCTTTCGTTCAGCATTTCCATTCACAAGGCACAAGGATTGACTTTACATAGAGTTGAAGTTGATGCATCAAATATTTTTGCACCAGGTCAGTTAGGTGTGGCAATGGGGAGGACCAGAAATAAAAAGGGACTAAGGGTTATCAGTTTCAATTCCAACTCTGTGATTCAACATAGTTCTTGCATTTACGAATTCTATAATAAAAGTTTCATACAGTTTGATTCAAGTTTAGAATGCTGTAGATATTCTGTTTCTTTATTAGAGAACCTCAGTGTTGACTTTGATTATGAAACAGGTTCTGATTCTGATAACTCTGACTTTTCTGATGGAGAAATTTTAGAAGTTGATGAAATGTTGTCCGTTGGGGAAGACACACCTGCTTCATGTAGTGACCAAGAACATAGGTTAACCACAGTTGACTGACATTTTAGAGCATCATGTTGACCATACAAAAATGAAACAATTTATCCCAGAAAATGCAATAACACCTGAGCAAATGACAGAATTTGTGAAACTGTTTTGGACAAATACACTACTGACATTTTCAGTACCACACAAGTTGCACAGGCACCTTCCATACGTGTATCAGGACCAGGACAAGGAAAATTAAGGTATGTTGCAGGTAGATGTATTACAAAGAGCAGATACCATAATATGAAGAAAGGAAAGAACAGCTTGTACAGAAAGGAAAAATTTAACTTGGTCAGTCAATGTTTCTTAAAAGTAAAAATGTTAGATCACCTTACAGCTTCAGCTGTTGATTTGGAAAACAATAGCAAGTATAAACAGACCTTACACGAGACACAAAGAAGACAGAATATCAACCATGGTCTAACTAACATCAAGGATTCTGTATTTGAATTTTTCTTGCAAGTTGACAATACAAGGAGGCAGTATCAACATGTAGATGCATTACATTTTCATGGTGCAGGGAGTTTACAGTATTGTAAGACTGCAATACTTCAGGATGAGACACTGAATATTGGGAGTGGCTGTACATAAAGTTTGATCCCAGTATGAGTGTCATACAAGTGGACGATGCCATGATTGCTTCTTGTATCAGAGATCTATATGAAGATTTGATAGGTCGTTACAGTAGAATAGGTGACAGTCAGTTCAGAAAAGATACCATTTCCAGTCTTGGAAAATCGAAGTCAGACAGTTTGAGAAAGAGATTGGTCATGAGATCAAAGCACAAACAGTAGTGATGCATTAGCTTTGGACATGAAATATATCTTGGAAGATCAGTCAGAAAATAAACTGTATTCTCACTTAAAACTGAAATCACAGATTTATGATCTGAGGGCTGTAGTATTTACTAGCTTCTTGAAATCGGATCTGATTTTTCTGTGTAAAGCCTATGGCACAGAAGCAGGAAATGTACAGAAGAGTGGTCTAGTTAATAAACTATGTAATGTAATACCTGCTTTGAATGAAATGCCAATGCCAGATTTTTTAGTACAGAATTATCCTGTTGCCAGTTGTTCGAAAGTTAGTAGTAAGCAAGACACTTCCAGCTGTAGCAAAAGTCAGCCATGTACTAGAAAAAGAACTAGAGTGGGAAAAGGAAAATGGACAGGAAAGGGTAAAGGAAAAAAGAAAATGGAGAAATATGACAAAAGTAACACTGATAATTCAGTTTGCTCTGTATGTAAACATCATTATGCAGAGGGTGAGTTGTGGATCCAGTGTGATTTGTGTGATGAATGGTTTGATTGGTTTTGTCAGGGCATAGATGAAGAGTTGTGGAGTAGCACAGAAAATGAAAAATGGTTCTGTACTAAATGCTCTTAGAAAAAGAGTCAATGCTATATCAGACTTCACATTTATAAATATGGCAATATTGTCATATTTTGTCATTGTGCTTTTGGACTTTGGTTATATACACTGAACTCACATGCAGTTGTTTGTATCAGTAAAAAAGGAAAACTAATGACAATTTGATCCTCCACTCTCAGTTGACATGTCAAGTGTGAGTTAGGGATGGTGTTATCATTAGTTTTCCCCTATTTAATTAAAATGTACTGTCTTTAGTTTGCATCACCCTAAAATATTTTTATTATTTTACAAGTTCAACATGTGCATCATAAATATTCAAGTTACTATATGTGTTCTTCGTGGGATTATTTTTGGATTGCATTTCTTTCACTCTTCAAACATATGCTATTTTGCACTCATGTGTTACTGCTGGATCTGTTTTTGCAAAGAACTTGTATATTGAACACTTATGAATATTGTTTCATGAAATCAAAAGAATAGAAAAAATATTTTTTTGTTAAAAAGGGTGATGTACATTTAACAATGATGCCAGTTTGGTTATAGTCTCAGAAAGTAAAGGAAGATACCTGATATCTCAGTCACACCTTGTAGGTATCAATTCCAATAAAATTACATAGGTTGACCAAAGCTGGAGAACTTCACAACAAGGCATTGATTTCCTCTCAGAGTCTTGAGGATCTTGCCAAAATATACAGTAATTTAATGAAATGGTATTATTTTGGCTTGGAACATGTGATGTAGCAAATAACAGATGGCAACTCATTCTTCTTTGGCACATAGCCATTTCAGATTTTTATCAAAGTGCAATAAAAGTATTGCCTACTAACGCTTTTTGGAATATATCCCCAAATTAAATTTGGCCTCCTTGAAATTCTCTGTATATGTAACACATTTATTTATTTGACCTAGTGAGACTCTCGAAAAGGAAAAGTTGTTCAAAAAGTCAGATGAAACTGCATTGTGTTGGTATTCATTCAGTTTTAATCTGCTATTGGATGACATACATCCAAATCCAATAGTGGCAAGATATTGGCTATATAGGATTTTGGAATGCCGTTTCAATCATTGATAGTGTACAAAGATTTTGCCATTCCTATTTCCAAAGTTTCTTGGCTGTTGTCATATTATTCTTTATATGGCAGACCTTCTTGATTCAGACCTCTTTTCAATGACACAAAATGTTGTATGCCTTAAATATTGTTTTGCACTTAAGTTTCTTATATCTTGTACCCATTTTAATTCATGGTAGATTAGTCCTTATTTAATTTAAAATCCTGCATCAGAGTATAGAATGGCAATTGTAAGGATTCTCTTATCTCACACCTATTAAACTAATCAGGAATAATACCAGGTTGTCTTATCATGATAGCATAAATCTGAATCTATAGCTATACCATGTATGCTCCTTAGCCTTATGCAGTTAACTATCACAATAGACTTCTTCACATTTGGAAATATTTTCATGATTATGTAAGTCAGCATTGCTGGATTGTACACATCCTTAGAAGCTGGAATATCCTCTGTCAACCTAGAAATAATGTCATCAAGGCTTGTGTTTCTGTTCCCATCAATCATGAGATTCTCTGACAGCCTTAAATATAATGGAAGAATCCTTTAAAAAGTGTGATCTGTTACTCGGAAGGAGGAGATAATGTCATAAGACATGAAATGTAAGATATATATATATATATATATATATATATATATATATATATATATATATATATATATATATTACAGTTTTCAGTTTAAAATGATATATTTTATTCAAAACTATCAGTTTAGGTTTTTCTTTCTGGAGGAGTGGTGATGTAAAGTTCTAATAATTTACATGATTTCATAAACTCACATCCTCTCTCTCTCTCTCTTTATGGGATGAAAATATATGATGTAGGTTGTCTTTGTCTACATTGAGATTTGATGAAGTAATTAATCATTGAAAAAATATAAAGGTTATTATGGCATGAAAATGTAATGACACAGTATCCCTCAAAATATGCATACCAATGATCATTTGCATACTCCTGTATATTTTGCCAAATTAAGGAAAGAATATATTTATTCAAGAATAATACAAGTCCAAACATGTACACTTGTACAATATTTAAATTTGGGTTCATTTGGCATGAAAATATATTAAAGTCATCTTCACATGCATAGAAATAGCCATATCAAATATGTGATTTGATTTCCATCATGATAATTATACTTTATAAAAAAAAGAAAGGCCCAGCCGAAAAGTAAGTAAATGGTAGGGTTTGCATTAAACAGATTGGGAATCTCCATATGAACATAAGGATGCATGGAAGTTTAAATAACTATGTTACACCATATTATATTAGGGGCCGACCATATAATTTTTGGGGATTGAGGGTGGGTTACTGGTATTCTTTTGAAGCCAGGGTCATTTGTTCTCTTTTCCATCAATATTTTGTTTTTTAAATAATACAGTTCATGAAGTCGTTTTTGGTCCATACATCAGAGCAAGAAATATATGCGAATCTATTTGACAATGTGTAATTTGGATCCAATAACTTCCAGTACTTTCACCCCACCCGTTTTTATGTAAAAAAAAAAAAGTTACAAAATTGGCAGCACAGTATTGAACACCTGTGATTGGCAGGGAATGGGTGGGTGGGGTGGGAGGAGATTTTTTTAACTTCAGTCTACTAGCCAGCACATACCACATTGAGATTGTAATTTCGGCCATTTAGCGATTTCCGGACTAAGAACAAATATTTTGAATTTCCCTCTTTTCGAAATATCACATTTGTGATGTCTCTCCTTTTATGCAAATATTAAAGTGTAGTGACCTCTAAGATACACGTAAAATATAGTAAATGAACAGATCAGTTGAAAAAATTCTTTGAAATAATATTGACTAAATGATCCTGAAAGAAAATGAACTTCATTTTAATTTTAATTTTGATCGTTCTTATTTATATGTCTTCGTTGTTTATATACATCCTGCCCAATAATCGCATTCACTTCGAAGTAGACCGGAAGCTGATTATTCGAACGTTCACAAGAGTGTGGAAGACGCAAAGCAACGGATGAACTTTTCGCAAAAATTGGCCCTTCAGAATCAGTAAAGTTACTTAACTGGTAATGGATGTAAGGTGTGGAGTGTCTTCATTATATTGGTGTATGTTATGTGTAACTGAATGCACAGATAGTATCGGAAAATTAGATCGGAGTCATCGAGGGGTCAGATTGTGACCGGCGAGAGTTAGTTACCTTGTGTTAATTGGTGAGTGTACACATTAGTTTACCCCGGCATCAAGTGCCTGTGTCTCTCACATATAGAACGTGAAAGTTTGAATGATGAACTAATGTGTTAAATGGTATTTCGATTAACCAGATCGATTACTATGTCAATTGTATTGAGCAAAAAGTGAAGAATTTATGTTGAATATATTTATTAATTTGATGTTTTACATTTTATATAATTTGTATCTATTGAATCTTGAGATGTTATAAATGTTTAAGGGGCTCTGAAATCGGTAGTGCACATCTTCTGTAGTTTTATTTATATTACCGTAGCTAGATCGTGATAATCATCTATACCGTAACGTCTCTCACTAATTTATGCAAAAACGATAAGTGTTAATGTTTTTATGCTGTTCTTTGGGGTATTAATGAAATGTATTGGTGCCAAAATGGTAAATGCATGCGCATTGTTATATATTCTGTGATTTAATGTCAAAGTCTGATGATCTGCATTATTTTAATGTAGCAACAAAAATTTGTATCACCTGTGCATATTGTATCGATTCCAAAAATAAACCGAAAAATAACAATTGCATATTTACATGTTCTAAATTTTGATTATGTATACCAACTAACCTGTCAACCAACCAGTGATTTTACACACGCACACACACACACACACACACACACCCATACGCCACACCGAGTTTTAGGAAGTCGCATTTTGAAACATTACTATCTTTTGTAGAGATCTTTACCTAAGCCGAGTTCATTAAGGAAGGCTCTAGACACTGTTAGTCATGACAATTTCGCACTACTAATTGTGTGGCTTTATTATTATTGTTACCAAAATATACGAATAATTATGTTGTCATCTTTATCATAAAATGCTGTTTATGGCTGTTACAGGCCTTCCTAGCTTTCTTAGGAACTACTGTCAAGGTTGTTTAGAACTGAGCAGAAATCACTTTATTTGCAAACAGTATCTGCATAAAAAGAGCGCATGTTCATTATATCCAAGTTTTATACCAAGTCCACCTTTTCTTGCCACTCAATGGATTATTCGTACGTGTCAGTGGCATATAATTTTCACTACATACAAACTCCATATTGCTGTACATCAAAGTCTGTGGACAAAAAGATATGGATTTTTCTTATTTTATTTTTTTCTTTCACACACTGTTAAATATTACAGACTACGTAACTGAAAGAAATGGGACATTACTATTACCTTCATCTGTAGCCATTTCTTCCCAATTACAGTACCATTCCCCACCCATCTATACTGAGTTATTCATTACCAATAGCCCATAACTATGTATTTGGGTTCTCTAAGCCACAGTTTACATGTTCCAGCTTGCTTGAAAGTTGTGTGTGAAACAAAATGATGCATGCATTGCTTGCAGCAAGGAACCTCTCTCGACTGTTAGCTTTCGCCACTTAATGCCATTCACTGGCAGCACATTTAGTAAGACTGATTGCTTAGCGCTAACTTAACGTCACATAAAGCTTTATTCAGTGCAGGTCGTCTGGTGTTCGGCTAAGATATCAAGGAGCCAAGCGAGAAGTCTGGTTTGAGGAGACTAGACTAGGATATATACAGCTGCATATATTGCGCTGACCTTTGGCCAATTTATTGTCATCTTAATACACGTACATGACGAATAACATATTGGCATTCACCCCATGTTATCTCTACTCCCCAACACCACAGTCCTCACCCCTACCCCCAATTTTCCGTTCTTTTCCTAAGTCTGGCGTGTATTTATTGCAAAATTTTTCGATAATATTCTTCGCATTAAGAGCGCCACACTGCCATGTTGTGTCATGATATCACGGCGTGCCACGCTATCATGTCATGCCATGATATCAATGTGCGATTTTTTGCGAGGGGATGTAACTTTAAAAATTTATTTGGCGTGGAGTTCTTTACAAACACATTTTTAATGACTCTATTGATACCAATCTCACCTCCATCTCCCAGCAAGGAAATACTTGCAAACTTCTTTGTCCATCTGCAGGACAATTCCTGTAACATCTTCGACCTCTCTAACGCTGCATTGATACGACTCTCTAACATTTCCACTATAATGAAGACGGACCTGTAAGAAAGCAGAAAGCTAGTATAAAATCCAGTGTCCAGTTGTCCATATTTTTGGTCAAACAAAAGAATAGTAGTGCAGAACTCGTTCTCGTGAGGTCTGTAATTTTGTCAAATGCGGTAATAATTATAAAATTTTATAAGCATACAACAAGAATGAAAATCGGTCCAGTCTTTTCTCACATTTTTGTCAGATATAACAAGGAAAAGTGATATACAAATACAGTAGTAAGAGTGTGCGGGTGTCCAGTAAGTAATAGGAAGGAAATTTAGGGTAATAAGAGGAAGGGTGGTACAAAGCTGTCAACCACTCTGTGTGTGTGTGTGTGTGTGTGTGTGTGTGTGTGTGTGTGTGTGTGATTAGCCGAAATGGTTAAACATTTGCATAGAAGATATGTCACTCAGTTCGGTTGCTTGGGTTCAAGTTCACACACAACAGAGAAGATATTTTATAGAAGATTATCGGTGCCCTGAGTGGCCGAGTGATATAAAGCACACTCATTTACCGATCTTTGCCATACCACCTCAGTCCACGTGGGTTTGAGTTTCAAGCTCGACCAATTATGTATTTTAGAAAGCTTCCCTTTGGGTCGGTGGTTCTTACTGGAGTTTTCCTGGATTCTTCCTCCCCCAGTTATACTGACCGTCATATATAGCCTAGCATGTTCTGAAAAATGGCATTAAACCAACAACAACATCAGATTAGCGCAGCCCATATTACCATATATTCCAAAAACTAGACATCGCATGTTACATTGAAGATATAACCTTTATAAGCTACCTCATACACTTGTGTAAGACATCTTATGAACATTATATATTATACTTGATAAAATATGTTACATTACTCTAAATGTATTTTATTGGAACAAGTCTAGGGTATCTACTATTTGTACTTAGGTATCCATTTTATACAGTTGTTAGATCTTAATGACCACTTGCTTGACTATGGGATGATATTTCTCAAACTGATTAAGTTATCAAACTACAAAGTGCATGATTCATAATGAAGTGTTGCTGAGAACCTTCGCAAGACTTTATGGTAGCACATATTAGTTTCGTATAAGGGCCCCTGTAATAAAATTCCTTAAAATAAGGATTTTGTTTTAGATACTTTCACGTGTAAGTGTATAGTAATTAAAGGTAACAATAATTCTGTATGTTAGGTGTTTAGGGTCTGTTTTTGTGTCACATGAAATGGAATTTTGATCAACGGCTTCAAATTACATATTGATAAGTCATACCAGTGTGTAGCAAGATGAAACGTACCAATGTGAAATTAGGGGCTCGTGAGTATGGTCCTAAGTTTATTTGTTATTACCACATTTAAGAACCCTTCAATTGACAATTGATGTTGTCTTGAGTCTTGAGTTCCTTGGAAATTTGGGAAACAATGACCTCAAGCCAAACTCATGGTGAGCGTTTGATATTGTTATGCTTTTTCGGACGGTCTTGAGCTGGTTTTAGACCCCTGGAGTGTTACATTATATTAAGTTTTAATTCAGATACAAATTTTTAAGATTTATTACATAACTTATAAGATGTCTCAAACTTGATAATACTGTTATGATATTTTATAAAGATATAAGATATTTTATAAAGTATACGAGAACCTGAAAGTTTATTATAAGATATCTAATTTATTTGATAAAATATTGTATAAAATGTAACATAATATAATTTATTAGTTCATAATACATCCTATACAGTTTCGGAGATATGTGTTGTTGTTTGCTGGGTTCCTCCACTCAGACAAACACCTGTTTGGCTTGCCATAGAAAATTGTAGCGATGATAGACAGTACCGGGTGGTCGAGTGGTCTGAAGTGCTTGCTATTACAGGTCACTGCCATCTCACCCCTGTCCACGTGATTCTGAGTCTCGGGCTCGGCCAATGTGGGTGTGTGAGAAAGCTAGCCAGTAACTTCTTGTGGGTATGTCGTTCTTATCTTGGTTTTCCCGGGTTCTTCTTGCACCAGTTTTAAAGGCCTCGTGCATAGCTTAAAAAATGGCATTAACACCAAAACAACAACAATAGTACCATGTTGCCCCCCCCCTTTTTTTTAAAAATAAAGATAACAGTCTATGATCACGGAGATCAGAGGGCAAAGGTCACCGTTGTTATAATGTGTATTACGAGTGAGCTTCATGCTAACAAACTAAATCAGTGTATCCAGCTTGCTGTTAAACTCGATAATCCTCTCTCAATTGCACAAATATAGTCATTGAAAATATGAATGGAACAATCATATAGCCTGCAAGTTATAATGTTAGAGACCGACTATTTCATTTGGGACATTTTTTAAGAAAAAATATTTCTGACCCTTAAATAACTTGAAAAAAATATTCTTTCTTTGATTTATTGAAAGAAAAAAAGTAGTATATCCATTACATTTGTTTAAAAAATTATAATATATCTTAAAGGTTGAAGGAAAAAAAAATATCGAAAGAAATTCCCAACAACAACACACACACCCCTTTCAGTTAGAAAATTAGTTTGTCAGTCATATCAGTAACTTGATTTATTTGTTTGTCTGTATGAATAAAATGTTTTGTGGCCATCTATTAAAAAATGAAATAATTCTGTCATTGTAGTCGGAATAAAAATTATCTTGTGATACAAGTGGCGATAGGTTAATTACCGGTATACTGGTATACCACCGTATTTTATTCCGATGGTATGTATCACGGTCCTTTTTCACCGTACTGGTACTTCAGTAATTCCCGTCAGTATGAAATGTATGGAAATTCCCCGAGTAACCTTGTTATTAATTTAATGATATTAACCGCATGCTTTCATTATTCATAACAAAATAATCTAAGAAATTTGTGTTACAAAACAGCTGTATCTGTCAAAACTTAATTTTGAATATCACAAATGTTATGTTTATGATCGTTTAATTACATGTTTGACATGTGCCACGTATACCAAGGTGGTGGCCAAATGGGATGTTGCGGAAGATATCTAGTTTTTGGAAAATATTCAAATGAAGAAAACCAAAAACATGTCGTTTTTGTTGTTATTTACCAGCGTAAGTACATGTATTTCTTTGTAAACTTGCGATTTTCAGGAGAGCAGTTGTTTTCTGTTTGAAATTTACGTCATTTCTCAAGACTACTAAATATTTTCTCGTTTGTTGAGTAGTTGTGTTTACTAGTCCTCTCTGATAAATAACTTGCCTTATGTTGGCATCCCACTCAAAGTTTCCCTGCCTATTAAATCAATAGCATAGCTAGTAAATTGTAGGCTTTAGTGTCAACACTAACTTTTTTTTATCAAGCTGTATAATGTCAGCAGTCTTTCACATGGTGTCATCTATAGTATAAGCTTAATCATCCCAATTAAAAAAATTAGCATACACATAGCAAATTAATGTGCTATAAGGTACTAACCATTTAATGTTTGGGGCGTGGGCTGCGATTTTCTTTTGAGCTGAGATATTTTATTTTCTTTTATCTGAAGATAACATTTTTTCAAATAATATAATGGATATAATATGCTATTTTGTTGTAAATCAGAGCAAAATAATTTTTCCAGCCATTGACAATCGGAATTTGTTTTTCTTCACAAAAGTGCTTGACCCCTGCCACAGAAAATTGAATAGCTAGTCCCTAATATAATGGCGGTATACAGTAGCACGTAACGCGGTATGTTAAAAAATACCGCGATATAAATACTTTTGTGGTTCCCAGCCGTGCAATGCACTATCATTTTAAACTGTTGAAAGCCATACGTGATAAGAGTAGGTGGATTAAAATCATGATAAATTAACATGGGCACGAGTTTCCTTCAAAGTTCCAAGCAACATATTATACAGCAAACACTTACCGGACTATGACAACGCTTAAATATGTACATAGAATAGTTGAATCTGATATCGAGAAGAGTTGTTAGTCGTAACCTTAAGTAAAAAGTGTGCATGGTCATTACAATTTATTGCTGTCAATATGAAAAACAAGCGAGTTAGAAAATGCACAGACAAAGTACCTAGTATAGTGTCCGTCCCATAGATTGAACGGCTATCTTTTATTGATTGTACCAAAAGCTAATATCTATGTTATGAAATATATGTATATGATAGAATGGGAATAAATCTTTATCAAGGGTCAAGCCCAGTCTGTGTTGTTAAAGAAAAAGAAAGCGGCAATAGGACAAGACCCGGTAAAAAAGAAACAGAGGTGCGCAAACAATGTGTATCGGTGTCAATATTTACGATATTCCTTGCACTCCTATATTATTTCTTTACTTGCCTAATTCCTTCATGAAATCTCAGTCCGGAGTTGACTACCAAATCATGACCCCCTTCTTGAAAAGGGGAATTTTCTCGTTCACTCGCTGCTAACATAGTCTTGGATAAATTTGATTCTTTGTCAGCCATTTCTCATGCGAATAGTACCAAAGAATAAAGGAAAGTACGATGCTATAGTGACGTGATGACTTCATAAAAGACAACTTCATGACGTGACAACGCCTGGATTTGTCTCCTATTATTGAACTAATAAAAAAGCTTTAGTAACCATAACATTTTAATACTAGATGTACTTTTGCATTCTATCACTCTACAAGTGTTAAGAAATATTTTTAGAATAATGTTCAACATATTATTCTCACATATTCAAGTACATTTCCTGAGAAACACCAACCTTAGAGGTGCCAATTAAACGTTAAGTTCTAAAATAAAAACACCTTCAGGAGCTAAAGCCTTCTAAATTAAACGTAAACCTGTCGCACTATATTATAGGATATAGATGGGAGTTATGTTCGAAAGTCTGTAAAAAGGAATACAATAAAAGATAATCTTAATAAAAATAAATTTTAAAAACCTGAAAACATACATTCAACATTTGTTATATAAATCTCATTCCATAAAAAAAGTCCCTGCTTTCCTCTGGTGGTTAATCATCATAAAATTCACATAAAAAGAATTTGTAAAAAGTTCTGTCTCGAGGGCGGAAATGGATACACTCGAAAAGAATGTTCTCCACTGTCAGTGGACACTGCAAGGTATGCACACTGGTCGAGGCTTATCTCTCAGAAGGTATACACCACTCTATTCGTGTACAATATAGGACTGGCACCATAAATAGAGGACATCTGCGTTTATTCGAGTAGATATAAGGAAATATTAAACCGATGAAGTGGGAAACCTTGTATTGTTTCGAGTGGCGACGTCATGAGTGACTATACAAAATGTTCCTATCCCCAAGAGTGAAATATTTCCTTATGTCTACAAAAAACGTAGATGTTCTTTTTGTTATACATTGTTAAGGCAAAACTCGTCGATTTACATGAATTTTATTTCTCCCTTCTATGCCTATTACTACATCTACGAAAAGAAGTTCCGAAATTTACAGTATTTACTGAACAGAGACCTTCAACAGCATTGGTTTGTGTGTATTTTGTCAAATTGATTAGTTTTCTTTAACACATTTCTTTTAAGGATTGATACAGTGAACATCGCTGGGGGCGGGTTACTGTAGAACACCACAGTGCGGTCACATACAACAGATTTTAGAGTGTAATATCTTTAAACTAAAATGTTTAATAATTGTGAGCTTTCATTTGTGGATTTTTTTAAATAACACATTAATTTTTGCATTCAAACGTGAATATTTTGCCTTGGCAAGCTTGCAATCTAAATCTAAACAAACCCTGTACCCAAATTTCGGTTGTAATTTAATTTCGGTTTGCAATCAACACTCATCAAAGCCCGATGTCTCCATCGTTCTCAGACATGATTATCATTGTGTTGAGAGTTGGAATTGCCACTTAAACAATTTTATTACTATATTTAATTAGGTATTTTTCCTAAAATAGTGTTGGTTTATCGTTGATAGTAAAGGCATAAGATACAGTATGGGTGACAGAATATCTAATGGCAACAGTTCATGTAAGTTCAGTCACTAATCATTTGCATGTTTCATTTGGAAAACTCATTGTAAAAAGTTAATACTTGAAACCCAGTTTTGGATGTTTGGAGTTTGTTTCTAAGTATTTTTGTTTATTGATCAAATAAAGGTATACTAGAAGAACCACAGTCTTGACACGTTACAAGATCTGTTCATCCAGAGAAGAAGAAGGAACATGTAAATACATATTAGAATAACATACATAAGGGCAGATGTATTTCTTAAATAGGAAAAGAAAATAGTTCTAAAAGTGTTATCACCACTTTGGTGTAATCATCTTTCTCCCACTATTTCGTTGTGAAATATGTAATAAAATATCATCTCTGCGATTTCTCAATGTATATTCAACTGATACTCCAAACCTTCTTGACAGAATAATATTTGGAGTATGTATTCAAAACCATAGAGGGTGAACTTGTTTTCAAAAACAAGTATGGGGAAAGAGGCAAAAATGTCTTAGTTGGAATTTGAACTGCAGTAAGAGTCAATAAAACCATTACGTCTGGATTGAGGCAAGCGATGCTTGTATACCGACAGAAGAATGATGAGTGAATCAGTAATGTGTTGATTAATATGAAAGATAAATCACGGATGAATACAATTATTCATGACTAATGATTATACACTGGATCAATGCAGTCCAGACTGGAAAGGTTCATAGTCTGGTCTATTTACCAGTTCAGGAGGTAGGTTAGTACATATTCTAGCAGATCTAATGAAGAAAGGGTGATTGTCAAGGTTTGTTTTGAAGTAGGGAATGCTAAACCTGTCTTTTGGTGATGTGGGTGAAGGACTGACGATCTTTTTGACCAGTTTATAAGTTATGGCACATGCAAAGATAATTCATTTTGCGTCTGGTCTCGAATGTTGGACGTTTATCTACTATAGATGTTATAGTGATGGTGCAATTGTACTTGCTAACAGAATATATCTGACAGCCCTGTGTTCAGTTGTCAGTTTGGTGGATGTATTTCTTTTGACAAGGATCCCCAAAATAGATTTGTTCCATCTTAGGGATGCCACTTTCCATTCATGGAATTGTTATTCCGAAAGCATCTTTATGGAGTTTGCATTCCACGTATTTTTCCATGTATAAAGAACATGTCGATTTACAAAATACTGAATTCAGTCATAGAAAGATCAAAACTTAGAAAAAGGTAAGAAAAAAAAAAAAAAAAAGAAGTGAAAACAAGAAAGCAAGAACTCGCATGATCAGCAACGTTCCTAATGAAGAATATAAATGAGCAATGCCCTCCATCAATAAAGGAATAAATTTAAGAGAGTTGCCTCTGGAATTGTATTTGAACTTTTACTCGCAGATGTTTTTCAAAGGTGTGGGTTGCAGATGTAACGACGTTTGATTAATTGAGGTCATTCCATGCTACTGAGTACATTTTGTTTACCGCAGTAAGGCAGCTAGCATGTTTTCCCATAACCGATTCTGGTTCCATATAACTGTTCGGCACACGATAGGCTATATATGGCTGCCCATATAACTGGTGGAGGAAGAAATGGGAAAACCCCGGTAAAAACCATCGACCCACGGGAAGTTACTGACAAGCTTTCTCACATTCCTACATTAGCCGAGCCCGAGACTTCGAATCACGTGGAAAGAGGTGAGATGGCAGTGATCGGTAAAGGCGAACGCTTTAGACGAATCGGGTACCTGGGGGTCTCGATTCCATATAATTGACCGATCATTTTATTTTCGAGACGGGGGAATACGGGGGAGGTGTGGGGGCTGGATATTTTGGGGGTACAAAACTAAAAAAAAATATATCCGGCCCCCAAAATAGCTTGAAAAAATCGTTTCTCTCATCTGAAGAAAAAAACCTAACCATATTTATCCATCAAATTATTTTGAATAAAAATTATGTTGTGATAAATGAGAAGAAAAAAAATCTATATTATTGGGAAGAGAATACCAGGCTCCACTCTGCCCCTGGAAATTACAAGGTATGTCCCAAAATAGACACCATAACTGCATTTGTGAAGATAAGAGGACTTTGATCAGATATGATGTAGAATTACACAAGTCACGGCTTAGAACTTAAGATAGAAAATCCTTAATTCGTTAATAGTTATGATACAACACACTGTAGTCTCAAACTATTGAAATTCTAGCGTGATACGAATATTGAGTATTTGGGCTAATGTATTCTGTAACAGTGTGTTAAAACCTCGAATATGTCTTTGCTTGATACATTTACAGCCGGAATATTTTTCAGTACAGCAGTGGAAGTAAATTATGTCGTGCCTGTGCCATCGGAGTAAGGTGCTTTGCCGAAATACACGCCAAGGTTGCAGGCCTAGGCAGATCCGATACTATGAATAAAAATTGCAACTTTTTGTCACAAGTCAGGTAAGCTAACCACTGAGACGCCATTGCTCCTGTTTACATTAGTCGCATCTTACGACATGCACGAGAGCAAGCATATTGGGCCTATTATGCATCCTGTAACCATAAGAATCACATCGGGCCTATTCTGCAACCCGTAACCGTAGCAATCACATTGGGCCAATTCTGCATCCCGTAGCCGTTGCAATCACATTGGGCCAATTCTGCATCCTGTAACCACAGCAATCACATTGGGCTTATTCTACATCCCATGCGTGAAGGGGGTTAAACGCAGGATAAATAAACACGGGCACGAGTTTCCTTCAATGTTCCAAGAATCATGTTCTACAGCAAACACCACTCTCTGAAAACGCTTAAATATGTACATATACTAGTTTACTCCAATATTGAGAACAGTTGTCAATAGTAACATTCGGCTTCAAATCCTAGTATGTTATTTGCAAAAAGTGTGCAGGGTCATTACAAATTTGTGGCAGTCATTATAAAAAAGAAGCGAGTCAGAAAAAGGAGACAAACATCCGTCCCAAAGTTCTAACTGTTATCGTTTATTGATTGCACCAAAAGTTAATATCTTTGTTATAAGATACACGTATATGATAGAATGAGAATACATCTTAACTTTTATATCTATATAGGTTACACATATATCAAACAAGGGTTGAACCCAGTCCATGTGCTGTTAAAAACCCAACACGAAAATACGTCAAGGCAAGGTAAAATAAAATAAAAATGGAGTTGCGCAAACAATGTACAGAACAACGGAAAGATATCGGTGAAATGTTTACGATTTTCCTTAAACTCCCACATTCTTTCTTTACTTGCCTAATTCCTCCGTGAAATCTCAGTCCGGAGATGACTACTAAATCATGACCCCCTTCTAGATAAGGGGAATCTTCGGATTCATCCGCTGTTAACATAGCCTTGGATAAATTGGCTTCTTCTTCAGCCATTTCTGATACGAATAGCACCAAAGAATAAAGGAAAGTACGATACTATGGTGACGTGATGACTTCATAAAAGACAACGTCATTACGTGACAAAGCCTGGCTTTGTCTCCTATCATTGAACTAATAAAAAAGCTTTAGTAACCATAACATTTTAATACTAGATGTACTTTTGTATTCTATCACTCTACAAATGTTAAGAAAATATTTTTTTCAGAAAAATGTTTAACATATATTCTCACATATTAAAGTATTTGCATTCCCAGCGAAACACCAACTCCATTAAAATATGTTCAAGAATTTTCTGCATTGCATTTGTTTTCAAACTGATGAACGGTAAATCTGTCTCAGAACACAAAATCTTGCTGCTTGTTATAACATCTTTTGCTTTTATTTGTTCAACGTTTTCGAACCTAACTATACTCGAAATATGTATTGTATATGTATTGTGAACTGCCTTTTATATGTGATCCTGATGTGAAAATAAAAATTCATATCTAAATTCTCGTAGCAAAACCCAAGTATCACTTTTAAGGCGCAGAGGCAGTAGCAGAGGATTCAGTGGAATTGGGTTTTTAATGAATTGGGTTTTTAATTAAAAGTGTGGTCAAATACCTTGAGGGTAATATTATATCCAATCATTTTGCGTCTGGTCTCGAGTGTTGGGAGTTGATCTACTATAGAAGCTAAAATGCTGGTGTAACTTTTGTTCCTAAAAATATATGTCAGTCCTGTGTTGAATTACTTCAACTTGGTGGATGCATTTCTTCTGTTGAAGTTGAGGGAAGCCACTTTCCAACGACGGCTTTGAAGTTCCGAAGCTTGCGCTCTGTTCCTTGTATTTAGAATGTAACCACTTACATAACGCTAGAGTCTCTCACAGGAAGAAAGTCAAAATCGAGAAAAAGAAGAAAACAAAAAAGTCCACCACTGAAGCACGGCTTTAAACGTTTGCAACAATGTTGCAAGTGGCTGACCTCAGTCTCACCAAACAGTGACAGCGGGGAAAAATAAAAGCTATAACGCTTGGCGGGGCGGGAACGAACTTCCGTGCGGTACTGACCAACAAACACAAACATCACCTGGCGGGACGGGAAACCGTACGGTTCATACAAAAAAAAAAAAAAAAAAAAAAAAAAAAAAAAAAAAAAAAAAAAAAAAAAAAAAAAAAAAAAAAAAAACAAATACACAAACAGATTGATGAACATCAATCTATCACACTAAAACATCGACTAAAAGTTTTGTTATGCAAGAGAGAGTAAATCTTTTCAAGACATACGAGTGGCCCTGAAAAGGGCCTTTGGGTTTGTCCTTCTTCTTTGTCTTCTAATTTCTGTCTTATCGTCTTCTCCTCCACCAACATCTTATTTTCTCCACTACATTCTTGTTCTTCTTTTTCTGCTCATCCTTTCATCCACCTCTTTCTCCTTCTCCTTCTTTTTCCTCTTCTCATTATCCTCTTCTTTTTCAATTTTTCATTCCCTCTTTTCATGTGTTCTTTATCCTCTTCATCCTCCTTTTCTTCTTTATATTGTTTAATTAGTTCTCTTATTGTGTTCGCTTAGAATGTAAGACAAGAAGATGAAATCTCACAAAATAGACTATCTCTTACACTGCCAAAAATACTATGTGGAGAAAACGCTAGTATCTATTTGTAGTCACCACTGGTAGGAAATTCCTTTGGAAAAACCTAGTATTTATTTTCAGCTACAACTTGTGGGAAATCCTTGGAAAAACCCACTATCTATTTATAACCTCAACTTGTATGACGTTCCTGTTTAAAAACCCTACTATCTATTTATAGCTACAACCTGTGGGAAAACCCAAGTCTATATTACAGTCTCAAAATTCCAGCTTCAATGACGTCACTGTACTGGACACTAGGGGAATAATGTCAACAGTGTTGCAAGTGGCTGACCTGAATACGCGCTACGGCAGGTAGGTAGGTAGGTGAAATTAATTTGATAGGGATAAAGGGAGTTTTATACGAACAAAAAAGGACCAATACATACACACACACGCGTAAGCGCACGCACACAAACACATACACACACAAATACATATACACACACAAACAAACGTACGCGCGCACACATACAAACACACAGAAACACATACACACACAATATATGATTTGCAGCTTGGTTTGTCTCTCTTTTCTAGAGATCTGGTTAGCCCTGAGAAGGGCTGGGTTTTTCTTTTAACTCTAAATACACCTGGTTAATGCTGGCACCTCCTAGGCCGGGCATTACACACGCAATAGCGGCTCCAGTCATTATCCCAACTGACATTTATTCTTGGGAGTGCAGAGGGGGGTTGAGTTGCTTCACTATTCCATTCCACCGTTTGTCTTCTCCTATGCCAGACCCGTGGATGCTGTGGTTGTCGTGGTTGCTCTCGCTGTCTTTCCAACTCCTCATCCCAGTTCTCTATCGGAGGGACCACGGGTCTCTGTGCTGGTAGTTGCTGTGGTGCTGGTAGTGGCTGTGGAGGTGTCCTCACCATGGGCTTGACTTCACAGACCTGTCTTAGCATCAGGTGAGGCAGGATCATTTCTTTCTTCTTTTCCTTATCCTCTTTTTTCTTTTTCTCCTCCTCTTCTTCTTCAATCCAAGCATCCTCTGCAATTGCCCCCATGGCCAGTTCGTCCACGAGGCGACGGGCATACTCCAGATGCATTTGGGGTTCAAGCAATTTGGTGATTCTACTCATGTTAATGAGTGAACGCTGGGTAGCCAGACTGACGAACGCTCTGATTTATGTCTGAAACACGGACGTAAGGAAAACATCCCCCTTATACAAAACTAACGATACCCACTCCACCATCAATCACATGGAACGCGCGGACCTAAAAGAAATACTCAGGTTTACTTTGTCACCTACAAACACATTTAATTATCATCACTCCTACATATAAAAAAACACAAAAGACTATCATAGAAGTCAGAGAAACGAAGTGTTTATAGGCACACTTCTATTTCTTGACCTACTAACACACAAAGACAGACAAATTTCGGCAATTTGATTACTCTATCTTTTCTAGATTGTTGGGGGTAGCCCCGAAAGGGCCGTTTTGTTGAGTAGGTTATGGCAATCTCTCATCGTCTAAGACTGCGTCACCATCTGGCTGCAGCCTTTGACACAGGATAGGGTCTGTTTCTTCGGAAGGAGAAGGAGACCTCTTTCGTGTCCACACGACAGTCCACAAAACCTCTGTCTGGCTCCTGCTGTTGCTGTTGATGCTGCTGTTCTCTCTGCTCTTTATGAAGTCTGTACTTCTCCGTCCAATCTTCTTTTTCCTTCTTGATTTCGTCTTTAAACACCTATTCTATCACGTCTTGGGCCACTTTTAACATCATGACATTCTCTGTCTCTTCAGGTTTGGGTATCAAGTCTTGCCTGACACGATGTAAATAGGTTGACGAGTCAACAATGGATGGCCAGACTGGAGACCGTCCCCGCTTTATAGGTCTCAAGCGCGGACAATTTTGCTTTCGGGTAGGGACGCTATAGCTTATCTCATGGTGAGGGATAAAGAGAGAGAAGTCAATGAGCACAGATAGTGATAACAATTTTTTAATACAAACCACCAACCATCCTTTTTTCTAATAACACTTTTTATTCAACCAACAATTAACTGACACATCATAGAACAATTTATACAATATCATATAACCAATTTTTGACAAGGTTGACAACGTTGTAAAGTCATGTTAGACTTCCACGGAGGGAAGTCATTGGGCCATTGATGTACACTACGTTTGCTAGCTAAAGACAAGAAATATCCATAACGGTCACAAAACCATCTAACTACTTTTACATCGTTTCTAGAAGACTTACGATCAAAATAATTCACTAAATATTCTAAGGGGTATTCCAGACTGCAGTGACGAAGAAAATACACAAAATATTGTTCACACACCATGGAATCTATCTGTGCCTTGTAATTTCACATGATTGAAGCGAGTTCTCTAGGCATTTCTTCTCATAAAGTCGACGATGTTGTCTTGCAAAGGCGGTAAACCCCCCTCTGCACACCCAAGAATAAATGTCAATTGGGATAATGACTGGAGCCGCCGTTGCGTGTGTGGTGCCCGGCCTAGGAGGTGCCAGCATTAACCAGGTGTATTTAGAGTTAAAAGAAAAACCCAGCCCTTCTCAGGGCTAACCAGATCTCTAGAAAAGAGAGACAAACCAAGTTGCCAATCATATATTGTGTGTGTATGTGTATGTGTATGTGTTTGTATGTGTGCGCGCGTGTATGTTTGTTTGTGTGTGTATGTGTTTGTGTGCGTGCGCGTACGTGTGTGTATTTTTGTTTGTGCTTGTGTGTATGTGTATGTGTTTCTTTGTGTTTGTATGTGTGCGCGCGTACGTTTGTTTGTGTGTATATGTGTTTGTGTGTGTATATGTGTTTGTGTGCGTGCGCGTACGTGTGTGTAAAACTAACACACAAGCAATTTAATTACATATTCGTAACACTTCCCCCTATAAGAAAAAAGAAAGATTTATATAATAAAGCTTTCTTTTTACCATATGTAAATTATACATGAGATAAACAAAATTACATAAGAAAATTCTTATGAATTATATAAAGTGTATATGAAATAATATTTCTATACGCGGGAAAGTGCATCTGCAATCAAATTGTCTTTTCCTTTGATGTGCCTGATGTTGAGATTATACTCTTGCAAAAACAAACTCCACCTTAATAATCTTTGATTTTTATTTTTCATCTTGTCGATGAAAGTAAGGGGGTTGTGATCACTATACACAACAACCGGAGAAGGAGCTGAGCTAATGTAAACTTCAAAATGCTGTAATGCCAATATTAAAGCCAAACATTCCTTCTCGATTGTTGGGTAATTTCTTTGGTGCTTATTTAATTTCTTAGAGAAATAGCACACTGAGTGATCAATATCATTGCTGTCTTCTTGAATCAATACTGCTCCTACCCCAACATCACTTGCATCCACAGACAATTTAAAAGACTGATTGAAATTTGGAGCTGTTAGAACCGGCGCCCTTTTGAGTATGGCTTTTAATCTATCAAAAGCTTCCTGACATTTTTCGGTCCAAAGAAACTTATTTCTCTTACTTAACAAATTTGTCAGGGGTTCAGCAATATTGGAAAAATTGAAACAAAAGCCTGACCAATACATGTGTCAGCTAAAGGAATATTTTCCTTATCTAAATCATTCTCAAGAGCTTTCTTTGACATAGCTCTGGAAACTGCACGAGCTGGGTATAACTCAGGGTATTCTTTTTCAATAGGATCAACTTTCTGATCCAAAGAAGGCTTGTCATTTACAAGTGGATTAACCACAACCTTGTCTCCAGCTAGGTCGTTGCCTAGCAACAAATGAATGCCCTCAACGGGTAAGTTAGACACTACACCGACTGTCACAGGTATTGAAACTAAGTCTGATGACAAATTTACAGAATGGAGAGGAACATTAAGAAAGCCGCACTCTACTCCCTGAATGAGAACACTCTCATTAGAACAGGACTTCTCAGAAGAAGGAAAAATACCTGACACTAAAAGATTCTGAGAAGCTCCTGTATCCCTTAAAATTTTAATATAGATAGGATTGGCCGAATCACCCAAGAGTGATATAGAACCCTTCGACATGAATGGTTCATAATTCTGCATAATAAAATCAGACTGGGGTTTATTAGACCCAACAAATGTATTGCTTTCAATACATGACCGTGACCTTGACCTCTTAGAAATAAAAGCATTTGGGATAGGCCTATCTTGATTCTGAGGCCTATATTTCAATTTAAAGCAATCAGAAATAACGTGTCCTTTTTTCTTCCAATAGGTACACGTAGGCAGAGACAAGGATTTTGAATCAAGTTTATCAGAAGCTTGATGTTTAGAAGTTGTACCAGATTGGATTTTAGGAGGAGTCGTATTAGGCTGAAATACCTTTCTACTAGTGGACTGCTGAGTGAAAGTTTTGCTTACAACAGGAACTTTATAAGTTAAGGAATAGTTATCAGCAGCACGAGCAGCATTTTCCAAGGTTTCGATCTCATGCTCGTCAAGATACATTCCTATGTCATCATGGACACAGTTCCTGAACTCTTCAAGTAATATGAGTTGTCTGAGACTTTCGTAATCTTTATTGACCTTTCTAGAAGAGCACCACCTATCAAATTGTTGTGCTTTTTCCCCTGCAAATTCGACATAGGTCTGGTCAGCTTCTTTTTTATAGTTTCTGAATTTTTGCCGATAAGCCTCAGGGATTAACGCATAACCCTTCAAAATACAGTCCTTAACAAAATCATAGTCAGAACTTTGTTCTAGTGACAATGAAAAATAAATATCACTAGCTCTACCAGTAAGTATACATTGCAATAATAGAGTCCAGTACTCCCTTGGCCACTTGAAACTTTCAGCAGCTTTTTCAAAATAAGGAAAATATCTATCTACTTCTTTTTCTCTGAAAGGGGGCACTAGCTTGATATTTCTTATAACATCAAAAGTAGGGGAGTTTTTTTCCTTTTTCCAGGTCTAATTCATTCATTCTAATTTGAAATTCCTTTTCATTCTTCTCTCTTTGCATCTGTCTCTCTCTTTCTCTTTCTTCAAATTGCCTTAACACATCTTCCCTTCTTTCTTTCAATTGTAACTCCATTTGTTCTTTCTGTAACTGCCTTTGTTTATCTTTCTCTCTTTCTTCCTTATCTATTTGCATCTTTTCTATCTGATATTGAACCTGTCTTATCTCTAATTCCAACTTTTTTAGCTGGACTTTCATTTTCAAAATTTTCAAACACTCCTCAGTAAAATTAAAAAAATTGTCTACTTTTGATGATATTGTCAATGAAAGCCTGTTGTTTTCACTAAAGATTTCAAAAAAATGTAAAATAGTACTTGGGAGTTAGAAACTAGGGGAATTTAAATTTCAAAAAACAATTTTCTGAAATATTTAACCAAGATTCATATATCCCAAGGACGAGCGACCCAATTTTCTCCTGTTACGTGTAGGCTCTTACAAATGTAACAGAAGAAAAGAGTGAGGTCAACAAGCTTTGTATATTTTAACAAAATAATTTATTTCCCTAGAAAACAATGTAAAAATTAGAAAATAGGACTTACGGTTTGTGAATATAATCTAAAATTTAATCCTAAGAATGAAAAATTACAAGTCCTATCACTAAATAGTTCTATTAGAATCCAGGTTCGAATCTCGACGACATACAAATATGGAAGGCGATGACGTCAGACG
>JAECUM010096260.1:0-14250 GCA_016617855.1 Megalonaias nervosa
AATTTCATAATTAATATAATATTATAATCTTTTAATAGTTCACATAGTGGCAGTTAAAATGAAAACAAATAGAGTCAAGTAGTTAGTAGAAAGAAATTTTCAATATTCATCCAAATTAATTGTAATAAATGCCTTTATTACATCTATTGTACATGAACGCACACGAGGTCAACACACGAGCATAGCCAGGTTTCTCTATTATTTTTGTTTTACACGTTTCGTAATTGTCCCTGTAGTTTTTGTTTCACCTTGACAATTGTATATAATTCTTATCAACAGGAACAGAGAGAAATAAACTGGACGATTGTTCTAATCCACAAAAAGGAGAATGATATTTTGCAGGCATGTAGTTTGAGAACAGTAAACTCTTGTCTTTTCTGGACTGATTCAAAATAAGGCACGAGAACGTGTGTATATATATCAGTGTCCCTTCTTTCTGCTATGTTTGAGGTCGAAGGCATTTCTTACAGCAATATGTTATGATATTGATCTCTGAGTGCATAGTAAATTACCTGCCGAAAATCAAACGTGTCGATAATTAGGCGCGGGTTGTCTAGAGGAGCTATGATATTGTTGAAGAAAGCCATCAAATGTACATCAACAGTTGTTGATATGTTTAAATATACTGTACATAAATTACTTTCCATAACAAAAAATACGGCGGGATAAACAATGAGAAACAAAAAAGAAATTATGCTTCATGCAGCCGCAGTAACTGAATTGTTAGAGTGTCAGACTCGTAATCGAAGCGTCGTTATACCCTCCAGACCAGCCAAGAAAACAAAACTAGATCAAGTTATGTCGGCATGATATCACTAATAACGTGCGTATTGATGACTTAACAACAAACCAAACAATTAACCAACTGTAAATATTAGTGACCAAAACTTATACATGCATTGTCTATAAATATTATGAAATCAGTCAAATAAAAATGTAATAGTGTAATGTCCGTTTTAGTCTTTACAGCATAATTATAGCATGCGAATTATATATTACAGGGATTAAGAGGGCAGTTTAACTTTCTTAAATCCGTTCCTTGGCTCGGAATGCATTTTGCGATGTGAGGAGCATTGAGTGCAGGTCTTGTGAAACCTTTCTTCATCATATCTTGCTGACTAGACGTATTTTGTATGTGTATGTGTGATAGATAGATAGATAGATAGATAGATAGATAGATAGATAGATAGATAGGTAGATAGATAGATAGATTAAAGTTGCCTAGGAACAAATGAAAACCAAACAGCCACTCTAATGTCTTGGATCAGAGAAAAAGCAGATAAACCCAGCGTTGATATATCTAGTTTTGTCCACAATTCTTTTATTTCATGCTTTATGTAACCTAGCATACTTATATTATTTTAGGCCTGGCATAATGTTTCTTATTTTGTTTTGAAAAATATATCATATCAGTTTATATTTACAAAACACGAATATAATATAATGCTGGTTGTAAAGATGGTGTGTAATCTGAATCTTTGTTTCATTAAAAGTAAGCGTGGATATTTGAATACTGCATGAAAAAATTAACATAATGTTAAATATAACATATTAGTAAACTATAAGGCACATCGCGGCAGTGAGCAGATTGCCTCAAAAACCGTTGTCCTATGGGAACATGGGTCAATCAATGCGACCTGCAAGTTGCATTGGCCTTGTGGCTCTGACCCCTATCGTGCATGAAACTGCATGAATGCGGGTGAATGTCATTTATTGTGTGATTATGATGGCAGTGCAAACATTATATGTGCGTGTAATACCTGCAATATATGATGTTTGAAAATAGTTCAACAAGTGCAAGTGCTTTTAAATAGCAAGCAAAAGCGATTGCGGTTCGTTATCGAAATGTATACATTTTTGTTTTCTTTTTGTAAATGTTCAGGCCAATCAAATACAGATGTTAAATCTATAATTAAAACATCATATCAACAATAGGTTAAGGGGCTGAAACAACTAGAGTGACAATATTGCGTTGTTCGACCTAGTTCGGAAGACTTGTATTATGTCACCAGTTAATTCCAGATTAGAAAATGCTATTGAGGTTACTATCTGTGGTCAGTGAGGGTGGATTGCAGTTGACATCACTTCCTTTACACATATGGATTTAGTAGATCTGATTTTCTTTTACAACAGTCATTAGTCAGTGAGATAATTCATTTCGCTTTCCAAACCTTCCAGTGTTTGGAGTCAAAAGGAAATTATTGCAGGTAAAGTGTCAGTATATTTAATAATTCCCTGAACTGAATGTCTTTAACATATGGACTCACTCGGCGGTAACCACCAACCTCGAATATAACTTTACTCAAGGATTTTGTGTCCTAATGATTTTGTGCCAAGATGCCTAATTGATTTTAATTAAAATCTCAGCGCAGGTGATAGTTGTCAGTATAACTGATAACATGTATGCCAGGGCAAAGAGTTCACTCAAAGGCACATTTAATAAAACTCGCAGTGTAGCCACTGTTTCTATTATTCATTAATTAACATATCATAGAACAAACAAAACAGAATGAGACATCTTTATGCGTGGAATCAATTCTCAGGGATGCTACATCGGCAAGTAAAAATACTGCCTTTGGAAAGTATTGACCATCAAGTAGCAGTCAATACAGTCTGTTCAACAAAAACTGTGATAAGACGGAACATCATCTGCAATCTTATAGCAATACGGTTTATCACACGGGAGCTTCGTCATAATTGCGGCTTCCTGTAATTTGCCAATACAATTCTGCAGACTCTGAGTGAGATCCAGCCCACGCATTACACATTTCGTTTCAAAGGCAACAAAAGATAATATCTCAACTTAAGTCAATAGCTATCACAAAGAGTCAACGATATGACAAGTTGAGAACAAAGATTAAAATCGCAATCACAAGGAGCTGAAGACCGTAAAATCAATTTTGCTCTCTGTTGCAAGCAGCTATGAGAGATCGAGTTAGAACTGATACAACGATGACAAAGATAATGCTATTCCCACGAAGTCTCGTGGCGTACGTGGAGATTACTGAAACTCTGAAGAACTTTTCAGAATGATTCCGTTGCCCCTCGAAAACAAATTAATGCATGTGATGATGGATATGATAATGTCAGTAAGCAAAATAATAATGAACCTAGACTATGTCGAAGTATGTCTCTTATGTATAAAAAGTGGACTTAATTATATCCACAGACATAGGTAAATCAGATTCGTAAATGAAGAACTACGCGTATCTGACAAGATGAAATCTTTGCCGACATGGTGAGAAAACAGCTCCCAAGATTCAGCCAGGACATGTGAGAAAATTCAAGACGGAAACCGTAACTTTAAACCTTCCAATACAGCACTTTCGGGACTATCCTCATCAAAGGATACATTTATCTACTTCGTGGAATGACAAACGTTTCGTTTTCAACGCCAATACACGAGGAATGTTTAACCCTAACGTTAAATACTTCAGATTACTTACTTTTCGGAATAATGTAGTATTTTCTGTCCGTAGGAGGATGCTGTCGAAGATACAATTTAGTAGCGTATACGTTAGGCTATTCCCCAAATCCTCTAACTGACGGTTTGTTAGTTGATGATCTAAACTAAAATGTCAAAGATCGTTGATGCGCAAATGCATTTCCCGAGTGTTGCTTGCAACAAAACCAACATATATAGGTATGGTAAGATGCACGTGCTTCATTCCCCAGTCCTGCCTTGTGATAAATCAAACAAGTGGTCTTTTCCTAAAGGATAGCCACTACAAAACAAATCTTCGGAACATGCCTGGTAGGTAAACTTCTATTTTCCATACGTGGTGATGCATGTGCAACACTTCAAATTCTGTATACGGTATTTCCGCAACAATAACATATGCATTCCCTCTGATCTATTGCTGTCAGTTATGAAGATATCCCTAGTATTGATTGTATATTACAAACGCTTCTTAGAAAATATAAACCCAGTAATATTTTGTATTTACCAGTTCATGGTGATTTTATTTCTCGATATTCAACTGCTTTAAATCAGACGGCATCCATAGAATTTATTTCAAACTAGAAAAGCCTAAAGAAAACAAGTGCGGGAAAAGCATCATCTAGAAATGGGCACCTAAGCATCTACAATGAACCTACTTGAATAAGACTGTTTGATTGCTTTCAGAGATTTAAAAGATGCGTATTACTCATTTAAATATACCCTCATCAACTATAATGTAGTAGATGTTTTGTTCCGAAAGCAACACGTGTTTTCAATGACCTGTTGATTTAAGCCTATCCAAACACCCCTCCGAAACGGAACTGCAATGTTGGTTGTTGAGATGACAGTTTAATGCGGAGGTATTCTAATGTGTTTACAATGTGAAGGGTACTGCCACTCTGATCGACATTTTGGGATTGAACAAGGTACAGTTGCAAATCTGTGTTCCGACCCACTCATTGAATTGTTTTTATTGAACTTCATTTACACTCCGTTGACATGACAACTTGCTTGGATCCAGAAAAGATTCTCTCCCTCTCGGAATAACGCACCTCTCGCTCACGCTGGGACGGATATTCTTACACAGTGATGGGGGAAATAAAATGCCTCTCGATAAACATATAAATGGTGTAGTGGGTGAATTAACACAATAAACACAAACGTTGTTTGTCACTTAAAACCTGATCTATATCATTGTCTGAATTTCGTAGGCGACTGGAAAATCCATATTACACTAATGATGGATAATTCAGTAGCAGTGAAATACACGACAAGAGATGGAAGGAGTATACATGGTTATTATAGACAAATAGAAGATCTTGTTTTTACATTAAGTGCTATTTCTGACTTTCTGTCATGGCCGACAGTTTATGGCTTTAGCTTGGTTTAAGATATTGTATAAGCACATATATATCATGTTGTTTGTAAACAATGTCGTGGATACTGAAACTCTTGATCATTTTTGAAATAAGACTTAATAGATCATGTCACACCTAGTCCGCTTGGTTTCAATTACTCTTGATACTTTTAAAATCTGATGAGAGGTATGATTCGTAGCTAGAGTTTGAATTATTCAAGTATGACTTGAGAAGCTTCCTCTTATTTATGTGATTAATCCCGCATTCTTTCCAAAAGGAACGACATACTACTCATACCGCAAGATACTAGATTCGATGCAATTGGGAGCCTTCATCTTGTCAGGCACTCGTTCCATAGTCTAGGCATATAAATCAGAATTCCATAATCTCGCATTAAATTTAAAGAGACCGGAAATGGTCTTTTTCGCAGTCAATTTTTTTTTTTTCTTAGGATTCCACGTCTTACATACATTTGCTCTTTTGAATTTAATAATATCAAAACATATATGTGTCTTTGCCCACATACAATGCATTGTCCTTGAAGTGGCCGACTTTCAAAACTATCACTAAAATTGAACAGACTACAGTGAATATTACAGTATGCGCCCATCGAATGTTGAATACTTAGTTATGTAGATTGCTAAATTTGCTTTTAAAGAAGCTAACTTTTTCATTCAGTCACTGTAACTTTGACCTTTATCCTTACGACCCAAAATTAGGCTAGCTTATCACCTCATGTATAGGCCACCCACTGGCCCACAACAGTGGGGCGATGCTAAGATTATTGTGTGGAAACCATTTTTCCTCTTTAAGTCGCATGGCATTGGCATATACTGATAGCTACATCTATCTGTCTATCTATCGATCGATCTCTCTAATCGATCGATCTCTTTAACTGACTGCTTCTGTAGCTGTTAGAAATGTCAATCATTATTTCACTAATTTACGGTCCGTGATGCAGTATTATATTGAACAACGATTACATTTCCAATCCAATAAATGTGATACATATATATAATGTATAAAGCCTAAAAAGCTGGAAGAGTGCCATCTAATCAAAACATCACTCAATGATAATATACTTTGACAGAGCATATAACGTCAGCTTTATGCTTTCTGTTGGTTGTAGCGTATATTAATACATATTACGGGATATGTCGTGTCAGGGCAACTGGAGATATGTGTCTTCCAGAGAAGAGACTGCTGATGTAGCCGATCCTAGTTGACGTGGTCGGGTAAGGGAACAGCAACCATTGGATTACGATTCTGTCGCTATTTCCGCTGAGCTACTGTTTCAGTGTGTTGCAGATCGTTCTCTTTTCCAAATGTTAGTTCACATTGCGGTTTCCCTCAACGGAATGTACACTTATAATTACACGTCGGTAAGTTAAACGTTTTACATTTTTAAACTGGTAATTATTGCATAATTGCTAATCGTTTTTGTTCACATGAATATGTATTTTTGCCCACAAATACATCGTGTTTGATTAAAAATAATTAGAAAAGTAACGATTTGTAATGCTATTTAATCAATAAGATTACTACTTTGAAATAATATTTTTCGAAGTAAGATAATTATTAAATAATATTTTAAGGTAATAAATACTTACAAATATTTAATTTATTTCGTTAAACAAAAATGTTATCAATATGTTCTTGTCTTCTACTTCGTTCACTTTAATTTTGCATTATTTGCAATTATTTGACATTACTAAAATAAGCACGCTTGTCTAATAGATTAGTAATTTTAGTAATCTATTAGACAAGCGTGCTTATATAATTTTAGTTATTTCGAGTAATAGATATTTTTGTTTCCGCAACTGCAAGTAAACAAAACACTGAGTGTGGTTGTTATCCAATACAATAGGAAGAGTTCATATTAGTAGAGCCTACATTACACACAAAGGGAATATAACTGACTTAACTAGATACAGATAAATCACATTTGCAAACGCAGAGGCTATACTATATACATAGTTAATCTACGACAGGTCAATACTATGGTCGAAGCAAAATGAAATGTACAAAATAAACGCGGCATCAATTTCTTTTACGAATGTGTATATCAATCGAAATCGTTATGTGTACGATTTGGTTTATTTTCCTTCTGGCAACTTTATTACGTTAGTTTTCGTTACCCTCACACAACCTATATATCAATATTAGCACACAATATAAGCGTGTGCAGACATTGGATAAAACAATATTATATCATGTTCAATCTGGTTTGCATGGTCCTGGCAATTTATGTGTGTTTGATATTGCTAATTAGCAGAAATATAGGCACTCATTCTCGCATGGCTAATGTAATATTTTAACATTTAAATCAAACACAAAATATCGAACTATTTCATTTGTTAGCAATTGACAAAGACATAAGGCATACACAATAAAATATATATTTGGAATGAATCCGTTAGAGATAAACAACAGTTAAAAACGGAAGCAAAATGTCTTTGAAACCACCAACGAAAACATATATATACCAGCACAAACAACATATAACTAAATGATAAATACCAAAGTTAACATTAGAGAACTGTTTGCATGACATTGAATTAGGATTTTAACTCTGATATATTATCTGATGAACAATCTTGAGAAACCAGGACAGTAATGTATAAAGATTTTTCAATACGTGCATGAACAATCTAGAGAAACAACGACAATACTTGTTAAAGTCTTTCCAACACGTACATGAACAACGTACAGAAACGACAGAAATGGATAACGCCTATTCAACACCTACATCAACAATCTAGAAAAACCACCACAGTAATGGATAGAGCCTTTGCAACGCTTACATGAAGAACTTACGAAATTAAAAGACTATGAAGATATTGCAGATGTTATCGATTCTAAACTTCACTCATTCATATTTAACGTGGAGTTGTGCAACAATGAATCTTAGAGTAAAAAGAAGAAATACAAAAGAAAACCATCATGGGAAAGAAAGAAAAATAAACTAGACTGGGCATTAAACGACATGAATTGATTTGAAAGAAATTCTTGGAAAACATTTAAGAAAAGGAAGAAAATAAATTCAGAAAGTAAAAAGCCGTAAGTGCAATAAGAAAAAACAAATTAATAATATTTAAACAAAACGAAGTAGCTACTAATATCATTATTATGGTTATTTAAGTAAAAGCAACTTTTTCTTATCAATAATACAGAAAATGGGTTGGTCCATATATATTACAAGTGATCCAAACTTATTCAGTCAACAACACACAATGGCTTTTGTTACCTTGTTATGTATCTATTTATAACAAAGTGACTTTATTTCTCCTAATAAATCTTCCATCTTTAAATTTAAGCTGAGCAATAACGTCAAACCAATCGTTGCATACTGGCTGTTGTACGTGGATATAAAGCCTTATTTAATCGTATATTGTATGTTCCCTCCTATTGCGCTGATTTGGGTTATGATTCCTAAAGACAAGAACATTAACATGTTTTCTTTAAAAGAACATAAACAATGTATGAATATGATCAATGGATTATAGCTGATATGATTATGTTGAAGCTAACATGAAAAGAAACTTATTTTGCTGAATTTGGAGGCGTGACTAATCAAGTGTCTGCGAAATGCAGCATTATAATTTAACAATGATTCTTTCTCATTTATCATTCATTACAGACGACAACATCACCATTACTTTACCAATGGAACAAAAACCCAAAATTTAGTATGCACCTTCTGCTATTGGTTCTTATTTTGAAATATTAGTTTACGTCTTCATTTAGCTGAGGAACATACTCCTGTGCAATGATATTCTACATGTATTATACGAGTCAAATGTAAGCTTTCTGCACTGTGAGCCAAGGAAAAACCATTTGGATAATCTAAATAGATTAAAACGAAGTTAATAACCTGTGATCATAAAAAAAACACAATAACACACTCGAGAAATGAATTGATAGGATTATGGTTACTGGTAAAAACATAAATCAATTCGAATAATAATTTGTGTAATACCCATCCGTGTCTTGGATATCATAGAAAAAGGCTTTTAAAATACGTAATCTATAATTAACTACTCAGAACAGAATAATCTCTTCAGATCTATTAGTACTTACAAAACTCTTGAGCTGTTCGTCCTGAAAAGAACACAGGAAACTTTACATTAGAAACATTGAAATCACGTTAGCTGTGATAGTTTCCAACGAGATTATCTTCGCCTGCGCGTCTTCTTATTATTAAGTTCCTTCTTTTGCATCGCCGTATCATCGCCTTATGCTATGAAATATTTTACAAACCGCTTTATGTCAAGCAATGCAATAATAGCACGGGAGCAAAACATGCAATATTGCCGAACGTGTTTTTATTGACTATTTCTCTAGAACTTTATACATTAAAATAAACTTTAAAAAAATGCAAAATACACTGTATTGGATTAAGGCACAATTATAAAGTCCATATACTGTGTCTGTATTTTAAATGCTATAATAATGATCACATACAGTTAATCCAAACCATCGTCCTGCAAACACCACACGGTACACTGAGCATTTTCACAAGGAAAAAAAAATAAAATATATATATATATATATATATATATAGTCATCGATTCATGAATGTAGACAAATACTTATTGAAGATATCCCTAACGTTGTGGCAACAATATCTATCTCTATGTCTATGTATGTATCCACCTATACATATGTACGTATCATGGAGCTGCAAAGTATAAGAGAATTCTTGAAGATTTCAGATGAAATTCAAAATGACTTAATCGGAGAAGGCTTGAATATAGTGATGGGCAAAATCATACTGAACGTACAAGAAAGTCAACAATTAGCTCAATAAGTTTCTCGACTAAATATAGCTTGCGTTTTGAACCCTTATTTTGCACATGTACATTTCCTTTCTGTTTGTTTCTTTATGTATATTTGTAGGAAGGTAACATTATTTTAATATTATTTTCATAAATGTATGTGTAAACCTGTGGTGGAAATAGAAATATAGCGAATGTAGTTGAGAAAAGTACTTTCAATTGCTAATGGAAAAGAGCACATAATGTAAACAATGTGTACAAGTCCTCCAGTGCCAGATAGTTTATGTAATGTTGTTTGAAAGTATATGCTGGGTTTGCACTGTTTGGTCACTGTTTAAGATTTTATTTGTCGACAAATTAAACCAAATCTGTCAATCTTTATTGTTAAATAACTTGCCGCAAAAATGTATATCAAAACTACTTTCAGCCTTAATTGAAAAGTTTACTGGAAAATTATAAGTGACCCCATGTTGAACAGCAAATAAATACACTTTCTGTAAAGCCACATTTCCTCCCAAACATGCGTATGTGTTTGCACAGCTTACACATATGATAACAGTTTGCGAATGTGGTATGGCTTTAATGATGTCTTTGGGTCTCTGATCGAGGATATAAAGGATAAATATTATATAGTTATGTTACTTTTTTAGTTTATAACACCTTGGGTCGAAATCCTAATCACACAGCCATAGAGCAATGACACGTCGTAAATGTACTAGCCTTTGCGTTATGTATTCTGAACAAAGTACAGTGTGGCAGAGTTAGGGACGGATAGCTTGTTTATAGTTTGGTTTTATAATAATATAGCTTGTGCTTTATTATAACAACCGAGATCGCCGTCATCTCTGAATGTAATCATTAAAGTGAGTGGAGCGGGCGGCTCAAAGTCATTATGGATGTGTGTATCTGATATTGTGTCGCTGTTATAAGACTTTAAGCTATGAACAAGCATGCAACTAGTATAGACTATATGCCTTATTGTTTTGAATATTTAGTTTAAGTTGTGTGTTAATGTTTAATATTTTTATCTTTATTTTTATTTTCGTTGTATGCTATGGGTAATGAAACATTGTAACTAGTTGCTGACCTTGTTCTAAAATCAATGACAGTTTTGGTATACAACTTTTATTTTTTATTTTTTATCTTTCTCAGAGTTAGAATCATTAAGTTGAATCAAGGTCATACCCGTGCTACGTGACAGATATCATGTGTCAATTAGTAACAAACTTCTGTTTTTTCCAGAATAATGAACTTTTGACCCTCATCAGGGAAGCTTTTCTGCGTCTTAATTAGTCTTATAACTGATGTTTTTGATAAAGGTTGTTCAGTTGTGCTTTAACACTTAGAACTTTAAGTTGCGTTATGTTGTGACCACTTTGGTCTGAATTTTATTTTCTTCAAATTTATGAATTCAAGTTATTATTTTCCCTGGAAATACAAAAGTGCTCTGACAAAATTGTTGGGAAAGACATTCAATGGAATGTATACTGAATTCAAAACTGGAATAATAATTTAGGTGATTCAATAAGAAACTGATGACACATCTGCACTTCGTAGGATATAACAAATGTCATCGCCTTCAAGTTCGGATTTCATCGGGACTCGAACTCAGTTTCGTTCAGGATTTTTATTACTAGGACTTCTATTTTTTAATTCTTGGATCATTTTTGAATTTAATTCGCAAAATCTTAAGTTCTTTTTTCTCATTTTTTACTTTGTATTCTAGCGAAATAAAGTATGTGTTAAATGTTACAAAACTTGTTGTTTTCATTATTTTCTGTCACTTATTTTAAGAGCATACACTCGAAACACTCATACAAATATTTAAACATTTATCATATTCAGATAACCAGCAAATTTTACTCTGTGGAATGAACTATCGTAGGTGATGATTTTCAGAATACATCAATCCCATCCCATTAAAAAATGGTATGTAAATAATGTTTCTTCTAGAAAGTAAAACACTAGTTTTGTCTCTTCGCTTAAGCAAATGAGTGGATTTAGCATACTTGTTTGGATCAGAATTATAAATATATTTGAACCTAAGCGCATCTTTCTGATACTGCTACCAACAGATTAGAGTGAACCCACTATAAAAATATTATTGGCATTACAGCTTTAACAAATTATATAAAAACCTGATATGATATGAAGAGGTTTTTCTTCGTCATGTGTATCTGGATCATATTCATATAATATTTATAATTATCCGACTGTTGTAGCTGTGAATTTTGAGGTGAATTGTCATTCAGACATGGTGCTTAGCATTGTATTGTATGGCTTATATAAAACAATAAATCCAGCTAACACTAGGCAAAGGAAAGTTAAATATGCAGTGTGATAAATAAGTACATACATAAGTATGCCAGTAAAATATTCTTTATTGTTGCATGTTATAATCCTCGAAATTATTCCTATAAGTTCAAAAATGTGAAGTGTAAAAATAACTCGGCATTTTCATGAGAATATTGCTATTCTTCCTTTCCCTGACGATAGCGATAATTGCATATAGAGAAATATCTTAAGTAAACTAGGCCTCTCTGTCTGTCTCTCTTTCTCGCAAGGCCTCTTTGTAAACTAAGCCTCTCTGTCTGTCTCTCTTTATCGCAAGGCCTCTGTTGTTTAGACAAAATGGGTAGAACGCGGTTTTGGATATTAGCATATGGCATACATACATACCACAGGTTAAATATTTCGTCTTTACAGATTACTGCCGCCTCACCTCGGTCCAACTGGGTTCGAGTTTCGAGCTCTGACATTGTAGGTAAGTAAGAAAGCTTGCCTGGAGTTTGTTGTGGGTGAGTGGTGCATACCGGGGTTCTCCCGGGTTCTCCCTATACCGGCTGCGATGTATGGCCTATCTTGCGTTGAGAAATGCCGTTAAAACCAAAAACAATATACATACATACATACATACAATGGAATCTTCTTGAACATGTCAAGGTATTACTCTTAAATAAGAAGAGCTGATTGAATCATATGCCACATATTTTGACATATAATTGACCCCTTTCACACGGGTTGCCGTTCCTGATATCGAGAGCTAAAAACCGAAACGGGGCTATCACTGCTTTGTGAATGTGCGGATAATATTGCCGACGTGACGGTATCAGCGACCATGTAGCATAATTTTAAGCGATGTGTCCATGGTAGAGATGGTGCCTGGGCTTGTGCAGGGAGGCAAGACAAGAGGTGCCGCAGCCGTTTGATCAAGGTTTGAATCTCCGTACAAGAATAAATACAAATTACTAAACCTGTATGTTATTATTCTGCATTCAGATTTAACAATTCTGTAAATGTGTTGAAACATATTCCTGAAGTTATCCATCATGGAAAACGATTACAGCTCTGTTTGACATATATTTGTACTGATATATCTCTGTCTGTCTGTCTGTATATCTCTCTCTCTATATATATATATATATATATAATAATAATAATAAATAATTAATCATAATATTTACATTTTTTAAATGTGCATTATACATAATAAAATTACTAATAAAACTGTTTGTCACTTTGTTCATAAATTTTGGATATATTTTTAATAGAGATATATGTATCTTTAAGATCAAGTTTTATGTATTAAAATATCACTTATCTGTACTGTATATGCATTGTTCTATGTCAATTACTCGTTAAGGAATGAAACAATTACGTCAGTTTAAACATTTAAGGCGTGACGTCATCTTTGTGTTTATTTTATCACATATATGCATTACACATTTCATGTGCTCTAATTTGTCAAGCAGATGAAGAATTCATAAAATCAAATGATGCTATTAACATTTGAAGCAAACTAAGGAGATAAAAGAGGATGGCAAAAATCTGATAAAGTTATATCTCGCGGTAAGGAGTAATTTAATTTCCATAAATAAATGTACTCTCATAAATCGTATATAACATGTCAACATGTAAAAGGAAAAGCGTATTTGCTCTCAAACCATAGAGTATACACACATGAGTGTATTCGCAAATATAAATTATGTGCAAATCATTGATTACTTGAACAGAGTATTCGACAATATGTTGCTTGTTAACCTATATACTGTGCGGGTTATCTCGAGCTTAAATTTCGTATAATGGCACTCAAGTCAATTACAAAAAATATTCACTTCATACAAACTATGTATTTTTGATAATATCGCTGATGACGTCCTTCTTTTGCATCCGTGTATTATGCAAATTACAAGGTACAATACGTTTCCTCTACAGTATTTGCCGCATTGAAAGACAAACCCGCAATGAAACAATAACATTCAGTATTGCAAACAGATTCTGTCACTGCGATTGTGTCTAAAAAAGTTTTCTACAGATATGCCCTCGAACGCATCAGATAACCCAATAATTTCCGATACAATATGTTAAAAAGGTTTATCTAATTCTCGCTATATTCTAATATTCAATATTCTGTCAAGGATCTCCTACTTCGAACCGTACCATCTGCGCAGTCTGCACTTATATATATATATATATATCTTAATCTTTTCTGAGAACACCTTACGCTTCCCATCCAATAAGTCTCTGCTATCCTTCAGCAGTGTGGTAATGGGACTGTTTAGTTGTCGATGATGTCAACGCCTCCTACCTGCCTTTACATGATTTAACCCTGCGGAACATGAAAGTGAATTCCAGCGGCAACAATAGATGCCCGATGAGTTCAAGCTTAACA
>JAECUM010096261.1:0-13506 GCA_016617855.1 Megalonaias nervosa
GTATTCCCAGCACAACACAATATACAATCTAATGAAGTACACACGGCGTTGCGTTCTGCTGCTGGGTGGAGGAAAGGGTACCTCTCTCTCTCTCTCTCTCTCTCTCTCTCTCTCTCTCTCTCTCTCTCTCCGCTGTTTTCCTAAGGTATTTTCTTTTTGGACTAAATAAATGTTGCTTTCCAGGAGGGGTCGTCCTACACCAACCCGTTAAAATTGTTATTCCCAGCACAACATAATATCCTGTCTAATTAAGTACACCCGGCGTTGCGTTCTGCCGACGGGTGGAGGAAACGGCACCTCTGTCTCTCCGCCGTTTTCCTTCGGTCAATTCAAACACTAGGTGATCATTTTTTTTTTTTAACTAAACAAGTGTTCCTTTCCAGGGGCGGTCATCCTAGACCAACCCGGTAAAATTGTTATTCCCAGCACAACACAATATCCTATCTAATTAAGTACACCCGGCGATTCGTTTTGCCTCCGGGTGGAGGAAACTGCACCCCTCTCTCTCTCTCTCTCTTTCTCACTGCCGTTTTCCTTCCGTCAATTCAAACACTAGGTGATATTTTTTTGGCTAAATAAGTGTTGCTTTTCAAAGGCGGTCGTCCTAGACCAACCCGGTAAAATTGTTATTCCCAGCATAACACAATATCCTATCAAATTAAATACACCCGGCATTGCGTTCTGCCGCCGGATGGAGGAAACGCCAACTTTTTCTCTCCGCCGTTTTCCTTCGGTCAATTCAAACACTAGGTGATTTCGTTTTTACTAAATAAGTGTTGCTTTCCAGGGTCGGTCGTCCTAGACCAACCCAGAAAAATTGTTATTCCAGGCACAACACAATATCCTATTTAATTAAGTCCACCCGGAATTGCGTTCTGCTGCCAGGTGGAGGAAAGGGCACCTCTCTCTCTCCGCCGTTTTCCTTCGGTCAATTGAAGCAATAGGTTATTTTTTTCTTTAATAAATAGGTGTTGCTTCCCAGGGGCGGTCGTCCTAGACCAACCCGGTAAAATTGTTATTCGCAGCAAAACACAATATCCTATTTAATTAAGTACACCCGGCGTTGTGTTCTGCCGCCGGATGGTGGAAACGGCACCTCTCTATTTCTGCTGTTTTCCTTCCGTCAATTCAAACACTGGGTGACTTTTTTTGGTCTAAATAAGTGTTGCTTTTCAGGGGCGGTCTTCCTAGACCAACCCGGTAAAATTGGTATTCCCAGCATAACACAATATCCTATCAAATTAAATACACCCGGCATTGTGTTCTGCCGCCGGGTGGAGGATACGGCACCTCTCTCTCTCCGCCGTTTTCCTTCGGTCAACTCAAACACTAGGTGATTTTTTTTTCTAAATAAGTGCTGCTTTCCAGGGCCCGTTATCCTAGACCAACCCGGTATATTTGATATTCCCAGCACAACACATTAAACTATCTAATTAAGTACACCCGGCGTTGCGTTCTGCCGCCGGGTGGAGGAAAGGGCACCTCATTCTGTCCGCCGTTTTCCGTCGCTTATTTCAAACACTAGGTGATTCTTTTTTGACTAAATAAGTGCTGCTTTTCAGGGGCGGTTATCCTAGACCAACCCGGTAAAATTGTTATTCCCTGCAAAACACAATATACTATCTAATTAAGTACACCCGGTGTTGCGTTCTGCCGCCGGGTGGAGGAAACAGCACCTCTCTACCCGCCGTTTTCCTTCGGTCAATTCAGACACTAAGTAATTTTTTTGTTGGCTAAATAAGTGTTGCTTTCTTTCCAGGGGTGTTCGTCCTAGAGTAACCCGGTAAAAATTGTTATTCCCTGCAAAACACAATATCCTGTCTAATTAAGTACACCCTGCGTTGCGTTCTGCCGCCTATTGGAGGAAACGCCACCTCTGTCTCTCCGCCGTTTTCATTCGGTCAATTCAAACACTAGGTGATTACTTTTTTTGGACTAAATAAGTGTTGCTTTCCAGGGGTGTTAATCCTAGACCATCCCGGTAAAGTTGCTATTCCCAGCACAACACAACATGCTATCTAATTAAGTACACCCTGCGTTGCGTTTTGCCGCCGGGTGGAGGAAGCGGCACCTCTCTCTCTCTCTCTCTCTCTCTCTCTCTCTGCCGTCAATTCAAACACTAGGTGGTTTTTTCTGGACTAAATAAGTGTTGCTTTTCAAGGGCGGTCGTCCTAGAACAACCCGGTAAAATGGTTATTCCCAGCATAACACAATATCCTGTCAAATTAAGTACTCCCGGCATTGCGTTCTGCTGCCGGATGGAGGAAACGCCACTTTTCTCTCTCCGCCGTTTTTCATTCGGTCAACTGAAACACTAGGTGATCTTTGTTATGCTAAATAAGTGTTGCTTTCCAGGAGCGCTCATCCTAGACCAACTCCGTAAAATTGTTATTCCAGGCACAACACAATATCCTATCTAATTAAGTACACCCGGAGTTGAGTTCTGCCGCCGGGTGGAGGATACGGCACCTCTCTCGCTCTCTCTCTCTTCGCCGTTTTCCTTTGGTCAATTCATACACTTGGTGATTTTTTTGACTAAATAAGTGTCGCTTTCCAGGGGCGGTCCTCTTAGACCATCCCAATAAAATTGTTAATCCCAGCACAACACAATACCCTATCTAATTAAGTACACCTGGTGTTGCGTTCTGCCGCCGGGTGGAGTAAAGTGCACCTCTATCTCTCCGCCGTTTTCCTTCGGACAATTCAAACACTAGGTGATTTTTGTTTTCTTTTACTAAATAAGTGTTGCTTTCCAGGGTCGGTCGTCCTAGACCAACCCGGTAAAATTGTTATTCCCAACACAACACAATATCCTATCTGATTCAGTACACCGGTGTTGCGTTCTGCCGCCGGGTGGAGGAAACAGCACCTATTTCTCCGCCGTTTTCCTTCGGTCAATTCAAACACTAAGTAATTTTTTTGGACTAAATAAGTGTTGCTTTCCAGGGGCGGTCGTCCTAGACCAACCCGGTAAAATTGTTATTCCCAGCCCAACACAATATCCTATCTAATTAAGTACACCCGGCGTTGTGTTTTGCAGCCTCGTGGAGGAAACGGCACCTCTCTCTATCTCTGTCTCTGTCAGTCTGTCTGTCTGTCTGTCCCTCTCTCTCTCTCTCTCTCTCTCTCTCTCTCTCTCTGCCGTTTTCCTTCCGTCAATTCAAACACTAGGTTTTTGGGTTTTTTTGGACAAAATAAGTGTTGCTTTCCAGTAGCGGTCGTCCTAGACCAACCCAGTAAAATTGGTATTCCCAGCACAACACAATATACAATCTAATGAAGTACACACGGCGTTGCGTTCTGCTGCTGGGTGGAGGAAAGGGTACCTCTCTCTCTCTCTCTCTCTCTCCGCTGTTTTCCTAAGGTATTTTCTTTTTGGACTAAATAAATGTTGCTTTCCAGGGGGGGTCGTCCTACACCAACCCGTTAAAATTGTTATTCCCAGCACAACATAATATCCTGTCTAATTAAGTACACCCGGCGTTGCGTTCTGCCGACGGGTGGAGGAAACGGCACCTCTGTCTCTCCGCCGTTTTCCTTCGGTCAATTCAAACACTAGGTGATTATTTTTTTTTTTTTAACTAAACAAGTGTTGATTTCCAGGGGCGGTCGTCCTAGACCAACCCGATAAAATTGTTAATCCCAGCACAACACAATATCCTATCTAATTAAGTACACCCGGCGATTCGTTTTGCCGCCGGGTGGAGGAAACTGCACCCCTCTCTCTCTCTCTCTCTTTCTCACTGCCGTTTTCCTTCCGTCAATTCAAACACTAGGTGATATTTTTTTGGCTAAATAAGTGTTGCTTTTCAGGGGCGGTCGTCCTAGACCAACCCGGTAAAATTGTTATTCCCAGCATAACACAATATCCTATCAAATTAAATACACCCGGCATTGCGTTCTGCCGCCGGATGGAGGAAACGCCAACTTTTTCTCTCCGCCGTTTTCCTTCGGTCAATTCAAACACTAGGTGATTTCGTTTTTACTAAATAAGTGTTGCTTTCCAGGGTCGGTCGTCCTAGACCAACCCAGAAAAATTGTTATTCCAGGCACAACACAATATCCTATCTAATTAAGTACACCCGGAATTGCGTTCTGCTGCCAGGTGGAGGAAACGGCACCTCTCTCTCTCCGCCGTTTTTCTTCGCTCAATTCAAACACTAGGTGATTTTTTAGTTTTACTAAATAAGTGTTGATTTCCAGGGGCGGTCGTCCTAGACCAACCCGATAAAATTGTTATTCCCAGCACAACACAATATCCTATCTAATTAAGTACACCCGGAATTGCGTTCTGCTGCCGGGTGGAGGAAACGGCACCTCTCTCTCTCTCTCCGCCGTTTTTCTTCGGTCAATTGAAAGACTGGGTAGGTTTTTTTGACTAAATAAGTGTTGCTTTCCAGGGGCGGTCGTCCTAGACCAACCCGGTAAAACTGTTTCTCACAGCACAACACAATATCCTATCTGATTAAATACACCCGGTGTTGGGTCTGCCGCCTGGTGGAGGAAACGGTACCTCTCTCTCTCTCGTTCCGCTTTTTTGCTTCGGTCAATTTAAACACTGGGTGTTTTTTGTTACTAAGTAAGTGTTGCTTTCCATGTGCGGACGACCTAGACCAACCCGGTAAAAATTGGTATTCCAAGGTCAACACAATATCCTATCTAATTAAGTACACCCGGCGTTCCGTTCTGCTGCCGGGTGGAGGAAAGGGCACCACTCTCTCTCTCTCTCTCTCTGACGTTTTCCTTCGGTCAATTCAAACACTAGGTGATTTTTTTTTTTTTGGACCAAATAAGTGTTGCTTTCCATGAACGGTCGTCCTGGACCAAACCGGTAATATTGGTATTCCCAGCATAACACAATATCCAGTCTAATTAAGTTCACCCGGTATTGGGTTCTGCTGCCGGGTGGAGGAAAGCGCACCTCTGTCTCTCCGCCGTTTTCCTTCGGTCAATTCAAACACTAGGTAATTTTTTTTTGGACTAAATAAGTGTTGCTTTCCAGGGGAGGTCGTCCTACACCAACCGGCTAAAATTGTTATTCCCAGTACAACACAATATCCTATCTGATTTTGTACACCCGGTGTTGCGTTCTGCCGCCGGGTGGAGGAAACGGCACCTCTCTCTCTCTCTCTCTGCCGTTTTCCTTCCGTCAATTCAAACACTAAGTGATTTTTTCTGGACTAAATAAGTGTTGCTTTTCAGCGGCGGTCGTCCTAGATGAACCCGGTAAAATTGGTATTTGCAGCATAACACAATATCCTATCAAATTAAGTACGCCCGGAATTACGTTCTGCCGCCGGATGGAGGAAACGCCACCTTTCTCTCTCCGCCATTTCCTTCGGTCAATTCAAACACTAGGTGATCTAGGTTTTACTAAATAAGTGTTGCTTTCCAGGGTCGGTCGTCCTAGACCAACCCAGTAAAATTGTTATTCCAGGCAAAACACAATATCCTATCTAATTAAGTACACTCGGCGTTGCGTTCTGCCGCCGGATGGAGGAAACGGCACCTCTCTCTCTCTCCGCCGTTTTCCTTTGATCAATACAAGCACTAGGTGATTTTTTTGACTAAATAAGTGTTGATTTCCAGGGGCGGTCGTCTTAGACCATCCCAATAAAATTGTTATTCCCAGCACAATACAATATCCTATTTAATTAAGTTCACCCGGCATTGCGTTCTGCCGCCGGGTATGGAGGAAACGGCTACTCTCTCATTCCGCCATTTTCCTTTATTCAGTTCAAGCAATATGTGATTGTTTTACTAAATAAATGTTGCTATGGGGGGGGGGGGTCATTGCATTCTTCCGCCGGGTGGAGGAAAGGGCACCTCTCTCTCTCCGCCGTTTTCCTTCGGTCAATTGAAGCAATAGGTGATTTTTTTTCTTTAATAAATAGGTGTTGCTTCCCAGGGGCGGTCGTCCTAGACCAACCCGGTAAAATTGTTATTCGCAGCAAAACACAATATCCTATTTAATTAAGTATACCCGGCGTTGTGTTCTGCCGCCGGATGGTGGAAACGGCACTTCTCTCCTTCTGCTGTTTTCCTTCCGTCAATTCAAACACTGGGTGACTTTTTTTTGACTAAATAAGTGTTGCTTTTCAGGGGCGGTCTTCCTAGACCAACCCGGTAAAATTGGTATTCCCAGCATAACACAATATCCTATCAAATTAAATACACCCGGCATTGTGTTCTACCGCCGGGTGGAGGAAACGGCACCTCTCTCTCTCCGCCGTTTTCCTTCGGTCAATTCAAACACTAGGTGATTTTTTTTACTAAATAAGTGTTGCTTTCCAGGGCCCGTTATCCTAGACCAACCCGGTAAATTTGATATTCCCAGCACAACACAATAAACTATCTAATTAAGTACACCCAGCGTTGCGTTCTGCCGCCGGGTGGAGGAAAGGGCACCTCATTCTGTCCGCCGTTTTCCGTCGCTTATTTCAAACACTAGGTGATTCTTTTTTGACTAAATAAGTGCTGCTTTTCAGGGGCGGTTATCCTAGACCAACCCGGTAAAATTGTTATTCCCTGCAAAACACAATATACTATCTAATTAAGTACACCCGGTGTTGCGTTCTGCCGCCGGGTGGAGGAAACAGCACCTCTCTACCCGCCGTTTTCCTTCGCTCAATTCAAACACTAAGTAATTTTTTTTTTGACTAAATAAGTGTTGCTTTCCAGGGGTGTTCGTCCTAGAGTAACCCGGTAAAATTGTTATTCCCTGCAAAACACAATATCCTGTCTAATTAAGTACACCCTGCGTTGCGTTCTGCCGCCGGGTGGAGGAAACGGCACCTCTCTCTCTCTCTCTCTCTCTCTCTCCGCCGCTTTCCTTCAGTCAATTCAAACAGTAGGTGATTTTTTTTTTTGACTAAATAAGTGTTGCTTTCCAGGAGCGGTCGTCCTAGACCAACCCGGTAAAATTGGTATTCTCAGTACAACACAATATCCTATCTAATTAAGTACACCCGGCGTTGCTTTCTGCCGCCGGGTGCAGGAAACGCCACCTCTGTCTCTCCGCCGTTTTCATTCGGTCAATTCAAACACTAGGTGATTACTTTTTTTGGACTAAATAAGTGTTGCTTTCCAGGGGTGTTAATCCTAGACCATCCCGGTAAAGTTGCTATTCCCAGCACAACACAACATGCTATCTAATTAAGTACACACGGCGTTGCGTTTTGCCGCCGGGTGGAGGAAGCGGCACCTCTCTCTCTCTCTCTCTCTCTCTCTCTCTGCCGTCAATTCAAACACTAGGTGATTTTTTCTGGACTAAATAAGTGTTGCTTTTCAGGGGCGGTCGTCCTAGACCAACCCGGTAAAATGGTTATTCCCAGCATAACACAATATCCTATCAAATTAAGTACTCCCGGCATTGCGTTCTGCTGCCGGATGCAGGAAACGCCACTTTTCTCTCTCCGCCGTTTTTCATTCGGTCAACTGAAACACTAGGTGATCTTTTTTATACTAAATAAGTGTTGCTTTCCAGGAGCGCTCATCCTAGACCAACTCAGTAAAATTGTTATTCCAGGCACAAAACAATATCCTATCTAATTAAGTACACCCGGAATTGCGTTCTGCTGCCGGGTGCAGGAGAGGGCACCACTCTCTCTCTCTCTGACGTTTTCCTTCGGTCAATTCAAACACTAGGTGATTTTTTCTTGACTAAATAAGTGTTGCTTTCCAGGGGCGGTCGTCCTAGACCAACCCGGTAAAACTGTTTCTCACAGCACAACACAATATCCTATCTGATTAAATACACCCGGTGTTGGGTCTGCCGCCTGGTGAAGGAAACGGTACCTCTCGCTCTCTCGTTCCGCTTTTTTGCTTCGGTCAATTTAAACACTGGGTCTTTTTTGTTACTAAGTAAGTGTTGCTTTCCATGTGCGGTCGTCCTAGACCAACCCGGTAAAATGGTTATTCCCAGCATAACACAATCTCCTATCAAATTAAGTACTCCCGGCATTGCGTTCTGCTGCCGGATGGAGGAAACGCCACTTTTCTCTCTCCGCCGTTTTTCATTCGGTCAACTGAAACACTAGGTGGTCTTTTTTATACTAAATAAGTGTTGCTTTCCAGGAGCGCTCATCCTAGACCAACTCCGTAAAATTGTTATTCCAGGCACAACACAATATCCTATCTAATTAAGTACACCCGGAGTTGAGTTCTGCCGCCGGGTGGAGGATACAGCACCTCTCTCGCTCTCTCTCTCTCTTCGCCGTTTTCCTTTGGTCAATTCATACACTAGGTGATTTTTTTGACTCAATAAGTGTTGCTTTCCAGGGGCGGTCGTCTTAGACCATCCCAATAAAATTGTTAATCCCAGCACAACATAATATCCTATCTAATTAAGTACACCCGGCATTGCGTTCTGCCGCCGGGTGGAGTAAATTGCACCTCAATCTCTCCGCCGTTTTCCTTCGGTCAATTCAAACACTAGGTGATTTTTGTTTTCTTTTACTAAATAAGTGTTGCTTTCCAGGGGCGGCCGTCCTAGACCAACCCGGTAAAATTGTTATTCCCAACACAACTCAATATCCTATCTGATTAAGTACACCGGTGTTGCGGTCTGCCGCTCTGTGGAGGAAACAGCACCTATTTCTCCGCCGTTTTCCTTCGGTCAATTCAAACACTAGGTGATTTTTTTTTTTTTAACTTAACAAGTGTTCCTTTCCAGCGGCGGTCATCCTAGACCAATCCGGTAAAATTGTTATTCCCAGCACAACACAATATCCTATCTAATTAAGTACACCCGGCGATTCGTTTTACCGCCGGGTGGAGGAAACTGCACCTCTCTCTCTCTCTCTCTCTCTCTCTCTCTCTCTCCCTCTCTCTCTCACTGGCGTTTTCCTTCCGTCAATTCAAACACTAGGTGATATTTTTTTGGCTAAATAAGTGTTGCTTTTCAGGGGCGGTCGTCCTAGACCAACCCGGTAAAATTGGTATTCCCAGCATAACACAATATCCTATCAAATTAAGTACACCCGGCATTGCGTTCTGCCGCCGGATGGAGGAAACGCCAACTTTTTCTCTCCGTCGTTTTCCTTCGGTCAATTCAAACACTAGGTGATTTCGTTTTTACTAAATAAGTGTTGCTTTCCAGGGTCGGTCGTCCTAGACCAACCCAGTAAAATTGTTATTCCAGGCACAACACAATATCCTATCTAATTAAGTACACCCGGAATTACGTTCTGCTGCCAGGTGGAGGAAACGGCACCTCTCTCTCTCCGCCGTTTTTCTTCGCTCAATTCAAACACTAGTTGATTTTTTAGTTTTACTAAATAAGTGTTGATTTCCAGGGGCGGTCGTCGTAGACCAACCCGGTAAAATTGTTATTCCCAGCACAACACAATATCCTATCTAATTAAGTACACCCGGAATTGCGTTCTGCTGCCGGGTGGAGGAAACGGCACCTCTCTCTCTCTCTCCGCCGTTTTTCTTCGGTCAATTGAAAGACTGGGTAGGTTTTTTTGACTAAATAAGTGTTGCTTTCCAGGGGCGGTCGTCCTAGACCAACCCGGTAAAACTGTTTCTCACAGCACAACACAATATCCTATCTGATTAAATACACCCGGTGTTGGGTCTGCCGCCTGGTGGAGGAAACGGTACCTCTCTCTCTCTCTCGTTCCGCTTTTTTGCTTCGGTCAATTTAAACACTGGGTGTTTTTTTGTTACTAAGTAAGTGTTGCTTTCCATGTGCGGTCGTCCTACACCAACCCGGTAAAATTGGTATTCCAAGGTCAACACAATATCCTATCTAATTAAGTACACCCGGCGTTCCGTTCTGCAGCCGGGTGGAGGAAAGGGCACCACTCTCTCTCTCTCGCTGACGTTTTCCTTCGGTCAATTCAAACACTAGGTGATTTTTTTTTTTTTTTAACCAAATAAGTGTTGCTTTCCATGAACGGTCGTCCTGGACCAAACCAGTAATATTGGTATTCCCAGCATAACATAATATCCAGTCTAATTAAGTTCACCCGGTATTGGGTTCTGCTGCCGGGTGGAGGAAAGGGCACCTCTGTCTCTCCGCCGTTTTCCTTCGGTCAATTCAAACACTAGGTAATTTTTTTTTGGACTAAATAAGTGTTGCTTTCCAGGGGCGGTCGTCCTACACCAACCGGCTAAAATTGTTATTCCCAGTACAACACAATATCCTATCTGATTAAGTACACCCGGCGTTGCGTTCTGCCGCCGGGTGGAGGAAACGGCACCTCTCTCTCTCTCTCTCTCTCTCTCTCTCTCTCTCTCTCTGCCGTTTTCCTTCCGTCAATTCAAACATTAGGTGATATTTTTCTGGACTAAATAAGTGTTGCTTTTCAGGGGCGGTCGTCCTAGATGAACCCGGTAAAATTGGTATTTGCAGCATAACACAATATCCTATCAAATTAAGTACGCCCGAAAATGCGTTCTGCCGCCGGATGGAGGAAACGCCACCTTTCTCTCTCCGCCATTTCCTTCGGTCAATTCAAACACTAGGTGATTTCGTTTTTACTAAATAAGTGTTGCTTTCCAGTTTCGGTCGTCCTAGACCAACCCAGTAAAATTGTTATTCCAGGCAAAACACAATATCCTATCTAATTAAGTACACTCGGCGTTGCGTTCTGCCGCCGGGTGGAGGAAACGGCACCTCTCTCTCTCCGCCGTTTTCCTTTGATCAATACAAGCACTAGGTGATTTTTTTTGACTAAATAAGTGTTGATTTCCAGGGGCGGTCGTCTTAGACCATCCCAATAACATTGTTATTCCCAGCACAATACAATATCCTATTTAATTAAGTTCACCCGGCATTGCGTTCTGCCGCCGGGTGGAGGAAACGGCTACTCTCTCATTCCGCCATTTTCCTTTATTCAGTTCAAGCAATATGTGATTGTTTTACTAAATAAATGTTGCTATGGGGGGTGGGGTCATTGCATTCTGCCGCCGGGTGGAGGAAAGGGCACCTCTCTCTCTCCGCCGTTTTCCTTCGGTCAATTGAAGCAATAGGTGATTTTTTTTCTTTAATAAATAGGTGTTGCTTCCCAGGGGCGGTCGTCCTAGACCAACCCGGTAAAATTGTTATTTGCAGCAAAACACAATATCCTATTTAATTAAGTATACCCGGCGTTGTGTTCTGCCGCCGGATGGTGGAAACGGCACCTCTCTCTTTCTGCCGTTCTCCTTCCGTCAATTCAAACACTGGGTGACTTTTTTTGGACTAAATAAGTGTTGCTTTTCAGGGGCGGTCTTCCTAGACCAACCCGGTAAAATTGGTATTCCCAGCATAACACAATATCCTATCAAATTAAATACACCCGGCATTGTGTTCTGCCGCCGGGTGAAGGAAACGGCACCTCTCTCTCTCTCCGCCGTTTTCCTTCGGTCAATTCAACCACTAGGTGATTTTTTTTACTACATAAGTGTTGCTTTCCAGGGCCCGTTATCCTAGACCAACCCGGTAAATTTGATATTCCCAGCACAACACAATATCCTATCTAATTAAGTACACCCAGCGTTGCGTTCTGCCGCCGGGTGGAGGAAAGGGCACCTCATTCTGTCCGCCGTTTTCCGTCGCTTATTTCAAACACTAGGTGATTCTTTTTTGACTAAATAAGTGCTGCTTTTCAGGGGCGGTTATCCTAGACCAACCCGGTAAAATTGTTATTCCCTGCAAAACACAATATACTATCTAATTAAGTACACCCGGTGTTGCGTTCTGCCGCCGGATGGAGGAAACAGCACCTCTCTCCCCGCCGTTCTCCTTCGCTCAATTCAAACACTAAGTAATTTTTTTTTTTTGACTAAATAAGTGTTGCTTTCCAGGAGTGTTCGTCCTAGAGCAACCCGGTAAAATTGTTATTCCCTGTAAAACACAAAATCCTGTCTAATTAAGTACACCCTGCGTTCCGTTCTGCCGCCGGGTGGAGGAAACGGCACCTCTCTCTCTCTCTCTCTCTCTCTCCGCCGTTTTCCTTCAGTCAATTCAAACACTAGGTGATTTTTTTTTTTGTTGGAATAAATAAGTGTTGCTTTCCAGGAGCGGTCGCCCTAGACCAACCCGGTAAAATTGGTATTCTCAGTACAACACAATATCCTATCTAATTAAGTACACCCGGCGTTGCTTTCTGCCGCCGGGTGGAGGAAACGCCACCTCTGTCTCTCCGCCGTTTTCATTCGGTCAATTCAAACACTAAGTGATTACTTTTTTTGGACTAAATAAGTGTTGCTTTCCAGGGGTGTTAATTCTAGACCATCCCGGTAAAGTTGCTATTCCCAGCACAACACAACATGCTATCTAATTAAGTACACCCGGCGTTGCGTTTTGCAGCCGGGTGGAGGAAGCGGCACCTCTCTCTCTCTCTCTCTCTCTCTCTGCCGTCAATTCAAACACTAGGTGATTTTTTCTGGACTAAATAAGTGTTGCTTTTCAGGGGCGGTCGTCCTAGACCAACCCGGTAAAATGGTTATTCCCAGCATAACACAATATCCTATCAAATTAAGTACTCCCGGCATTGCGTTCTGCTGCCGGATGCAGGAAACGCCACTTTTCTCTCTCCGCCGTTTTCATTCGGTCAACTGAAACACTAGGTGCTCCTTTTTATACTAAATAATTGTTGCTTTCCAGGAGCGCTCATCCTAGACCAACTCCGTAAAATTGTTATTCCAGGCACAACACAATATCCTATCTAATTAAGTACACCCGGAATTGCGTTCTGCTGCCGGGTGCAGGAAAGGGCACCACTCTCTCTCTCTGACGTTTTCCTTCGGTCAATTCAAACACTAGGTGATTTTTTCTGGACTAAATAAGTGTTGCTTTTCAGGGGCGGTCGTACTAGACCAACCCGGTAAAATTGGTATTCCAAGGTCAACACAATTTCCTATCTGATTAAATACACCCGGCGTTGCGTTCTGCCGCCGGGTGGAGGAAAGGGCACCTCATTCTGTCCGCCGTTTTCCGTCGCTTATTTCAAACACTAGGTGGTTCTTTTTTGACTAAATAAGTGCTGCTTTTCAGGGGCGGTTATCCTAGACCAACCCGGTAAAATTGTTATTCCCTGCAAAACACAATATACTATCTAATTAAGTACACCCGGTGTTGCGTTCTGCCGCCGGGTGGAGGAAACAGCACCTCTCTACCCGCCGTTTTCCTTCGGTCAATTCAGACACTAAGTAATTTTTTTGTTGGCTAAATAAGTGTTGCTTTCCAGGGGTGTTCGTCCTAGAGTAACCCGGAAAAATTGTTATTCCCTGCAAAACACAATATCCTGTCTAATTAAGTACACCCTGCGTTGCGTTCTGCCGCCTATTGGAGGAAACACCACCTCTGTCTCTCCGCCGTTTTCATTTGGTCAATTCAAACACTAGGTGATTACTTTTTTTGGACTAAATAAGTGTTGCTTTCCAGGGGTGTTAATCCTAGACCATCCCGGTAAAGTTGCTATTCCCAGCACAACACAACATGCTATCTAATTAAGTACACCCGGCGTTGCGTTTTGCCGCCGGATGGAGGAAGCGGCACCTCTCTCTCTCTCT